>JAJIBD010004299.1:0-48000 GCA_021461705.1 Cryptotis parvus | reverse complement strand
TATGAAAATGCTCATCATCACTAATCATCAGAGAGATGCAAATCAAAACAACAATGAGATACCACTTTACACCACAGAGACTGGCACATAGTCAAAAGAACAAGAACAACAAGTGCTGGTGTGGGTGTGGGGAAAAGGGGACACTCATCCATTGTTGGTGGGAATGCCGGCTGGTACAGCCTTTCTGGAAAACAATATGGACTTTCCTCCAAAGACTAGAAATTGAACTCCCATTTGACCCAGCCATACCACTCCTGGGAATCTACTCTGGGAAACCAAAAATACGCGGCGGAAACACCATCCCTACTTTTATGTTCATAGCAGCATTATTCACAATAGCCAGAATCTGGAAGCAACCCGAGTGCCCGAAAATCGATGACTGGATAAAAAAGCTTTTGGTACATCTACACAATGGAATACTATGCAGCTGTTAGGAAAAATGAAGTTATAAAATTTGCCTACAAATGGATGGACATGGAGAAGATTATGTTGAGCGAAATTAGCCAGAAGGAGAGAGACAGTTACAGAATGACTGCATTTATCTGCATAACATAAATATATAGGTACATATTATGATACCAATATCCAAGGTCAAGTGAAACATACATCAGGAGGTCCTGTCAAAGGTGGAAATTTTCACAAACGTGTGGGAGTCAGAGGCTAGGTAAGACAGAAAATGGAACAGTGTGCTAACAATTGTGAGGGTACTAATGCCAACCTAGAACTGAGCATTAAATAGAGGCAAAAAGGATACACATGACAACCCTTTAATGTATGTTCTGTAATCCATAGTCTGGAGAGGAAGGAAAAGAGAAAGATAGAGAAATGGAAAGAAATAAAGAACCTGCCATGGAGGAGGGCTGGGGAGGGAGGGGAGGGAACCGGGGACGTTGGTGGTGGGAGATGGGCACTGGTGGCGGGATGGGTGCTGCTACACTGTATGACCAAAACCCAAATATGAACTTTTTTTAATTGTATAAATTAAAAAACATTAAAAAAAAAACCAAATGAAAAAAAATGAATGGGATTTATTAAATGATTCCCAGATAGGACAGTGTTCCTGAAAAATGGAAACATCTCCAGCGAATGACACTAATGGAAAGTTTATACAGGCAGACAGAGGGGTGGCAAAGTCATTTAGAAAAGATTGTTTAAAGGTAAAGCCACCACACTGAGCAAAGGGCGAGGGTGTTCACGAGCATATGATCTGACTGGTGCATATTTCCAGAATGATTCATTTAAGCTCATAATCATGGAGGGTCAAAGTGCAATTTGATTTGTTATCATATCCCTTTGATGAACTCATGTTTTGGGACTGGTTTCCTATTCCAAATCCAGTGTGAAGGTATGAGGACTGTGGCCTCCTGAGGAGGAAGTTGGAGTCCATATAAATGAGATCTGTGCCCAGAGAAGTGTCCAGAGTGGTAGCATACAACTTTTCCATGAGAAATAGCAGAGATAACAGCTGTGAGGTGTGAAGTCCTCACCAGACAAGCACTTAAAAACTGCTATTTTTCCTTTTTGGGTCACACCTGGTGGTGATCAGGGATTACTCCTGGCTCTGCAGTGCTCGGGGACCAAATGGGGTGCGAGGATGGAACCGGGATTGGTCATGTGTCAGGCAAATGCCCTCTCTCTGTACTATTGCTCCGGTCTACTGTTCATCTTTGAACTTCCCAGCACGCAGACCTGTGAGAAATAAATGATGCTCAAACTATCACACACCTTTGAAATGTTTCTATTATTAGAGTTCCACAGCAAAGGAAAGGACTTTTACAAATTTAGAAACTCAGTATTGCTAGCACCAATTATATTCTAGAAATACAAGTCCAAAAAGTAAGTAAAATATGAGAAATTTCCATATTTTTATTAATTAAATATAAGAGTCTTTTGTTACAGGAAATGTGTATATTATTTGTGTGTGTGTCCCAAACATGTATGTCTACTTTAAAGTTTATCAGATCAAACTAACAGGAATTACTTACATATCTGAGATGGTTTACATGCTTTCATACCTAAATCTGATAGGTTTTGAATAAGTCATCAGTTGATGTCTTCACAGAATGAAATAGTAAAAGTTGACTGTAAATCACGATCATGATCACGATCTTCCCGTTGATCATCTATTTGCTAGAGCGGGCACCAGTAATATCTCCATATGTCCTGTCTCATGCCAGTAGAGCCAGGGGCATCGGCTTGCTACAGGAACATAAAGAGCCTCAAACCATTATATTAGGTCATGGGAATGACGTAATATAATTGTTACTGGAATTTGGCATATCATATACAACAGGAGAAGCTTGCCAGGCTTGTCCGAGCAGGAGGCAAACTCTTTTAAACACCTCCAAATAAAGCATTTATTGATGAACCAGCGGCCGCTTGCGGCCGAGCGAGCCGGGCTGTGATGGGCTGGTCTGCTGGGTGGAGTTCTGACAAGAGGGAAGTCCAGATCTGACTGTAAATAATAAATAAATTTGAAAAATAATAAGAAGTTCTCTATCTGGGTTGATGTGTAAGGCAACCCCACCTCCCCCACTGCATTAATGGGTCTGAGCACATCTACTTCTGAGAGTAACTCAGCTGTAAAGAGGGCTCAGGGAATGACTTGGTCACTAAGAGAAAGAGAAGAAAAATTTCATAAGGGTCAAACATGATATGATTGCAGGATGTCACTAGAAAAGAGGATGGCAGGGTAGGACACAGGGCTCTGAAGAGTGTGGAATTGGGGAGAGCAGAGCCCCTTACTGCCCCAGTGAAACTCTTAGTGACAACTCAATGCTGTGATACAGGCCTGGGCCTATACAAGCCAGTGCCTACACTGGGAGCTCAGTTGTCCCTGGCAAACTATGAAATAGGAGTATTTTCTCATTTCTGAGGAGTGATAATGATTTGTAATCGAACTTAACTCAACATCTTAAGTATTGATCCTAACTTGCTGGTATGGATTTGGATTGGGGTTGATATTTTATTTCTATGCTTTCTACTGTTGGCTTCAACGTTAGCTACCACCAGGACAAGTAAAGGCTACAGAAAGGTAAGAATCAAGGGGGAATTAGAGACTTCACTGTTTCTCTATCCATTGAAGAATGAGTTTGTATGCTGCGGAGTTTGATGTAAATTTGGCCTTCTGGAGATAGGGGAGAGCACTGCTCAGAGGTGAAGAGAGTGGACAGGAGCAGGGGGTGGGGAAGGATTAAGAATCCATAAGAAATCCACAGGCCATGTGGGCGTGGTGGCAGGATCTGAAATAATTCCAAATTGGATGATTTTAGAATCAAGGTTATAACTATTTAAAGAGTTTTAGAGTTCAGAAGACCAGAATCTTTCAAACTTGACCATAAATTGCATATCCATGTTAGGAGTCACGAATATTCCTGCCCTTGATGAGTTGGTCAGGACGTAAGTGTTGAGCTACAAAACATGAGCACTAGGGTGTATCTGGGACTGTTTCAACAGGTCATATACGGGAGTTCTGGTAACAAAAAGCTGTAGAGTTTAGGACCTTAGGGTTCAGGAATTCACTGAATGAATTAGTACTGCTCAGTGATCTTATCGGTAATATTCTT
The DNA here is from genome assembly GCA_021461705.1 of Cryptotis parvus. Taxonomy (NCBI): domain Eukaryota; kingdom Metazoa; phylum Chordata; class Mammalia; order Eulipotyphla; family Soricidae; genus Cryptotis; species Cryptotis parvus. The sequence continues at coordinate 44,434 of JAJIBD010004299.1, read as the reverse complement.
TGCTTTTCAGAAAGTGAAAAAATGGAAAATTTTAACTTATAAAACTTAATCGAAGGAAGAAACAGTAGTCTGGAGGTTTTTTTTTCTAAATAATAAATTCTTGAGTTATCTATAGGGGAGTGAGACTGGAGTGAGTCTCAACCATTCCAGCTTCATTGTTGTTTGCTTTTCATCCTCAGCATCACGGCAGAGCCAAGAAGATAGAAAAAAGGGAAGACATTGAAAGTTAAGAGAGAGACGTTGAAAGGTTTATGCTGTCTAGAGAAATACCCTAAGGGTGACTCCTGCTTCGATTCTCCAAGAATCACATTTAATTATTTCTAGAAAAAGTCCCTCTAAAGATGAGGACCCTAGGAAGAACTGCTGACAGCAAGGCAACCAGAGCTGAGATACTTTTCATATTCCTGCTCTGCTCACCCCAGGGCATAAAACAGCGAGAAACTTGGGCAATAGGGTACCCCCAATAAGTGAGATATGTTGATTTGGTTTCTGTTTTTACATGTAAAATCACTTGTTTGTGCATATTGGATTCCACTTTGCTATCACCATTGCCTTTGACTTCCCAGTGTGTTGTCAGAAACATCTGTTTATCTTTAGAATTTGATCTTTGAGGGCAATATCCCCAAGCCTTCTCACCTAGGGATACTGTGCTAATGTCTCTGCTAGGACCTTTTTATCCAACTCCTTGTTTTCTAGGTTGAACCCAATACAAGCATGAAGGAGAGGAGCAAAGAACATTGATTTCTATTTTGTAAAGGTGAGTCTCTGCCCTTCTCCCAGCACCATCTGTAGGGAGAAACTGGAATGAGATGTGGTCAGGGAAGTGGGCAGTCACAGGAAAGAGGGAGGTGTGGAGAAGAGGGGCTGGAGTGCACTGTGAAATCATAGGGTTGACATATGAAGGGAGAGGGGGTGATTATGGTGGCCCCGCCTTTCCAGCCTTTTCCTCCTTTTCTTGTTCTGGTCTTGACTACATGTTTCTCCTTCTTGTGTCCACAGTCCTTTGGGTCAGCGTTGTACCACCAGCCACTTTCAATTTTGCCAACCGTTTGATCCAGACCCCTCCTGTGGTGTGTACAATAGGACAGCTGCTGAAGTCAGTGAACTGCTGACCCCAAAACCCCTGGACAGTGCACCATCTGTGTCCCTTTTGATTTCCAAATGTTCTGTGACCAATTTTTTTCACTCTGCCCTGTGCCCTGGCCGAAGTTCCTCTAGGAGAAGTAACACCAAATCCTCGACCTCTATCTACCCATCCTCACTCCTCTCCAGCCTCAGGCCTCTTCCCTGGATCCTTAAACATTTTTCAACTCTGACACTTAACTTGCTTCTCTCACAAAAGCCACCTCTTGTATTCTCTTGGTTCCTAGTGCCCTGTCTCCCACCACAATATTCTTTTAGCCAGCTCTCCCACTGTATGACACTGGAATGGATTTAACTTTACCTCAAAAAGAAATACTGAATATGTTCATTTCAATCAACTGCAGTTTTTCAAGTATCTTATCCCCTTAATTAATTGGCCTCAATCTACTTGTCATCAGTTAGCACCAACATGGTCTGTTGAATTTATTGCAGAAGTTTTTATGACTGAATTTAAACCCATTTCCATCGTATTGAAGCCTAATTTGAACTCACCACCCCAATTCTCTGTTGGACTGTCCCTTTGTACAGTGACCTTCAAAGGTGTTGAACAACCTACCATGAAAACCTCAGTGAGTCACACTTGGGGCCAAGCCGCAATAAACAAACCATCCTTGCCACTCTTAGAATTCAGGAAGAGTTTCTAGCCCTACCCTCAAGTGTGATTGCTTTTCACATAGATTTTGCAGAGTCTATTAAGAAATTCTGTGTTAGCCCTGAGATCCTTAGACTTGTTCATGCTCTTGTCCACAGATGGACCCGTTTCCTAAATTTCAATGAGAAGTGGAAGAAACAGTCTTTATTTACAAAACGTCTTGGTGGAGACGTATGTCTCCATACATTTTTACAAACAGTCTTTATACAGTGTGGAGCTGTTCCGTATACTAAGATCCCTTTGTTAACAAGTCAACACCTACCTTAGCACTCAGCTTCCATTTTAACAAGATTCATGGCAAACCAAATGAGCTGCAGGTATATGAAGCATCCCCATTTCTTAAGGCCATGCAGGACCTTTCTCAGATAACCTATAAATAGCAATCGTGGAGTCTGTTATCAATGCACAGCCATTGCTTATCTGCTATAACCCATATCTTGGAGTATTGTGATTTAGGTTTTATTTCTCTCAAGACCGTGAATGAACACACAGGACTAGAAACCATAATGTTTCGATCTATGCTCCCTGCTATACTTTCCAGCCCTCTATCCCTGAATACAAAGTGTGGGATATGCTACTATACACCACAAAATCAGGTTGTCTCCCAGTATGCCCGAGAACTGATGACTAGATAAAGAAACTGTGGTACATCTACACAATGGAATACTATGCAGCTGTTAGGAAAACTGAAGTTATGAAATTTGCCTATAAATGGATGGACATGGAAAGGATCATGTTGAGTGAAATTAGTCAGAAGGAAAGAGAGAGAATAGAATGACTGCATTTATTTGCATGACATAAATATATCAGGTGGTCTTACCAAAAGTGAAAATTACCACAAACGTGTGAGAGTCAGAGGTTAGGTAAGATAGAGAAGGGAACATGTGTGAATAAATGTCAAAAAGGCTGATACCAACATAGAACTGAGCATTAAATACAGGCAAAAAATGCACATGATGAGCTTCTAAGTGTATGTAGTGCAACCCACAATGTGTAAGAGAAGGAAAAGAGAGAGAGGTAGGAGAGAGAGAAAAGAGATAAAGAACCTGCCATTTAGGCAGGCTATGGGAGGGGGAGGTAATTGGGGACATTGGTGGTGGGAAATGGGCACTGGTGGAGGGCGGGGTGCTGGAACACTATGTGACCGAAAACCTCCAAACATGAACAACGTTGTAATTGTATATCTCATGGTGGTATAATAAAATGTTTAAAAAAATAAATAAAGTGTACTATGTGATGACTTAATACATTCATATATCATGTGTCAAAGTGGCTACCATAATATCATTAATTGACACTACATTGCTTCACACAGTTATATGTGTGTAATGAAAAATTTCAAGGCACACCTTCTTGTCAACTTTCAAGTACAGTAGTACTTGCATGCCACATGTTAGATCCCCGAAACAAATGTAAGCATTGAATAAAGTGAAGTTTGTACCTTTTAAAAAAATCAGGTTATCTCTCCTACAGCTGTTAGCATTCATCATTTCGTAAACAACAGCTTTCACAATGAGCTAGATCACCTGAGGAGGTCATGTGCTGTGGTCCAAAGGTCTGTGACAAACTCCTGTCCTTTGGCTCCTAAGTCTGTTCTTCGAAGAACCTCCAACATGCATTGTTCTTGTGTCTATATTTCATGGATGTTTTCCTGGTCTCAACCATCTTAGAAATGGAACTAGAATATCACCTTCAAAAGATGTTTTTCCAACATCAATGGGACCTGCTCAGTAGGGTGACTATTACTGGTTGTAATGAGCAACCGTACTGGTACCTGAAAGTCAATACTTGCATGCTCAGAGACTTGCTCCCAAAGCCTTCAATTCCTTTGGAGCAACAATACAGAAAGACCTCCCATACCATTCTGACACTCCCTGCCCAGACAAGGTGATTCCTGGAGAGGAGGAGGACCTGTCCTGTTGTTCAGGCAGCCCAACTTCTGAGGAAGACCTGACACTTCCCACTATTAAAGGTTCCTTCAGACAAAAGATTGGTCATGGCAGGGCAGCAGAAACCCTGGCTTCCTGAATGTGTAGCCAGGTTGCTTCAACAAAAGAATTGCTCCTCAGATACCAACAATGTGAATTGTGACCACACTGAGGCACCAGAATTTGAATATGGGGATACAAATTCAGTGGGCCTGTTCCATTCTTCAGAGAGCCTATTTTATGTGGGTGACTTGGACACTTGCTCAGTATCTACAGTACATTCAGAAAAATGTTTGACCCTGGCAGAAGAGCAGAAACCCTGGCTTCCTAAATGCATAGTCTGGTTGTTTCAACAGAAGTGTTGCTTCTCAGCTGTAAAGAAAGTAAACTGTGCACATCTGGGCAGACAAAACCTTGCTTATGGGAATTAAAATTCAGAGATTTCCTCTGCAAGAAGCAAGAGTGTTTGCTCTCAGACCAAGACATTATGGGGATGGCTGGAGAGTGAGGCCAATGGAAGCCAGCGACAACCTTCTCATCTCCATCACAAGAAAAGTCTCAGGAACAAAATCAAACATTATGTCAGGTCTCTCTGTCGGTCAATTGGCAAGGAACTTCGGAAGGAAGGGAAAGCCTGCTGTCCCCTCAGGGGAATCAGCACCCTCTCACACAGAGAGCTGCTTCTAGCAGGAAGAGTGAATATCAAAAATCAAGGCAAGCCTTGGAGCAGCCAGAGCACAAAAAGCAGGACATGGCAAGCGCTTTCACGAGCACCCTCCTTTCCAAATGAATCGGGATGTAGATGCCAAGGCCAAAGGGGAGGGGGCAAGAGGCCTGCAGTGTCCGCTACAGCAAGGAGCTGTGTTGGGGCTGTGGGCTGTGACAACACCAACACCCTGGACACCCTAGGTGATGACCAAAGAAACCTTGCGAAGAACACACAGAGGAGAGATCAGGGAAAGCTGCCCAGCAAGCTTTGACCAGGGAGGATCAGCAGGTGCATCTGAAGCCCCACCCTTTGTGACTTCCAGAAGGCCTGGGCTGCACTCCAGACGCTTCCCCATAGCTTCAGCCAATATTCTCAAGGCTCTCCAGATGGTTCGCAGCTGCTGGAAGGCAGTGTGCTCAGAGAAGTTAAATTTAATTAGTAAAAGTTTCTCTAGACTTTCTGGGACCTGTTAGCAAGTCATTCAGAAGACAATATTGAGTGTTTAATAAATATCTCAAATGAGAGTGATTTTTTGTATTCTCTGTGGAGTAATTTGAATATATGTATAGAGAAACATAATGTGGGAATTGTATTGAACAATGACAAACATTTCATCCTTGATTACAAAACTCAGATTACCAGGGGCCCAGGGGTAGGGTATTTACCTTGCACATGGCCGAACCAGGGTTCCAGTGCCCAGCATCCCATATGGTCCCCCGAGCAGCAACGGGAGTAAATTCTGAGTGTAGAGTCAGTAATAACCCGCATGGCCGGGTGTGACCCAAATAGAAAAAAAAACTCAGATTACCAACCTTAGCAAGTAAAAGGGAGGTTGTTTAAGAAGTGAGCTAGAAGTAACATAAGATGAAGGAGGGGCCTGGACACAAGGTGAGGTATAGTCTAAACAGCAAAGCCATTGAGTTTACATGATTGTAACTAAGCTATAACATTTTGTGAAAATTTAAAATAAACATATGACAATGAGGGAAAACAGTGTAATATTGGACATCCCATAGGTTAGCATAATATTTTTAGTTAAAATTGCTAAGGCAATTAAACATTGCTGTGCCAGGATTCTAGAATCCCAGTGTGCCTGGTGCCTGGTGCCTGGGCCAGAGAGCCAGAAAAGAGAGGACCTTTTTTTCTGAAAGAGAGGACCTAAGAAGAGAGGGAGAGCCGGTAGCAGCTCTGCCCCATGTATCTGTATCTCTGGTTCATGCCTGACAGCCCGGGAGCAGTTCATGGGCAGGTCCACCAGGCCTCCTCGATGGGACAGAGGTGGAGGAAAGGAACCCCCCAGATCCATCTCCATCTTTGCAGCCAAGCAGTACATTATAAAATACAAATACTGAGTGCCTGCACTTTCTGTGGCAAGCTACCCATGTCGTATTTGATATGCCAAAAACAGTAACAACAAAATATGCTTCATTCCCATAACCTGAATGAATGGTTTGAGGCTCTTCATGTTCCTGGAGCTAGTAGAGGCCCTTGGGCTATACTAGTATGTGACATGGATGAATGGAGATGTTACTGGCACCAGCTCAAGCAAATTACTGAACAACAGGAAGACAAGTGATACAAGTGAAAAGAGAGGACCTGAAGAAAGTTCTGAAGAAGAGAAAGACAGAAACAGAGAAACGGAGAGACTAAGAGAGAGAGAAAAAAAGAGATAGAGAAACAGACACAAGACAAAAAAGGAGAGAAAAAGAGGTAGAGACAAAGAGAGAGAGAGAAGAGAGACACTGAAGAGAGAGACCCTGGAGAGAGGTTCTGAAGAGAAAGGTACAGAGAGAGAGAGAAAGATCCTGAGAGAGAGAGAGAGGTCCGCTGGAAGAGAGAGTTCAGTTGAGACAAGAAATTAAGAGGAGGGATCCACTGAAAGGAGACATTAAGGACAGAGATCCCTGGAGTGAGGTGGAGTTAGTGAGAGAAGAGAGATCCAAAAGAGAGATTAAAGAGAGAGAGCTTCAGACTTTCAAGAACCTGTGGTCTTGTACCTTTATCCATCGATTGGGACAATGATCATCAGGCCCAAACAGAGGCCAAGCACTTTATTGGATTATGATTACTGTTGGGGGCTCACAGGGGCCCCAGCATCTGCTGTTTTGGATTTCCCTTGCCCTGAATTCTGTTGAGATTCTTTACAGGGAAGGAGGGATATTGGCACTCTGGTACAGTACATTAGCATTTGTAAAACATGAGAGCTATTGTAAATCCTGATGTTTCAGTTTAAAAATAACATATTATTGAAAAAAGTCCCTTTTAAGATGTGGTAAAAGCCACTTCAATATTTAAAGGGAGAAGAAGCTAAAAATATCTTTTTTCCTCTTCCAAAAAAAAAAAAAACTGCATTTTTATATAGTAGAAGCAGTTCAATTTTATTTATGTGATTTATAAAGTGTTTTATTTTCAAGAGATCTCTGTGAATTTTCATAACTAATGTGCTGTTGCAGTACTCCTCTAAGAGCCTCTGCATCTGCTCTGGATTGCCTTTTGCAAATCACTTCGTAGATAAGGGGGTAGTTGAAATGTGGCAGTTTATCTGATCATGTATTCTGAACTAGCTGGTATAAATATTCTCTCATGCTACCACAATCATCGTGGAACTAGCTAGATCTTACCAGCATATTTGCCTGGCCACGTAGGATCCCTAAGTAATTAGACCAGAGAGAAATGCTGTTTGCCTCCAAGCAAACAACCATGGCTCCCTGATAACTCAAAGGCAACTAAAATACAAAACTACTGTGAAGTAGACGAAACTCTTGTGAAGGCTTTGAGAAATATTTAACTGGCATTAGTATTTGTCTTTGGTACAGAGACATGCCATCTCAGAAACCCCTTCTCTACCCTATAAAGGCATTTCCAGGCAGATCTTGGCTTAAAACATTAGCATATAAAAGGGCCTAGGTGAGGTGCAGGGAAGGATTACTTAAGGGCATTTGACCCTCCCTGCTTTCCATAACAGTGGGAGGGAGGTCCAAGTTGAGGGGTATAATACTAACCTGCTTCCTCTCTCTCACACTTCTTTTTGGGCTCTCTCTTTGTGAGCTCTCACCCTTCTTGGGAGTCTTGTCTTCTTCTCCTTTTACAGGGCCTTTACACGTGGTGGCCGCCATCTTGGCCTACACGTGGCTGGGGTTCTAGCCAGGAATCCTAAGCACAGGGTTTTTCCTATTGTGGATTTGTATGCCCTGAACCTGTGATAAGTAAAGCTTTTTAAAACTGCACCGGATTCCTGAATCTTCATCCATTCCCCGCCAGCTTTGGAGGTAGAAGGGAACTAACTTCCTGGCACTGTTGGGGACCCCGGCAAGTCCCCAACAATGTGTGAAGATATGTAACAAGGTAGGCATTATTGCATACCTTTTCTTACCTGAAAAAAACTGCCGAGGATAAGTCACTTCCCTTCATGGCTTGACAAATAAGTAGCAGAATGGAGACTCTTAAAGCTCCTACATTCTCAGGCCAGAGAGACAGAACAGGACTTAAGGCACTTGCCTTACACATGGTTCACTCCAGTTCAATGCCTGACATTAACATTTGCATTTGGTCCTCCAAGCACTGCTAGGAGTGATCCTCGAAGATGGAGCCTGGAATAAATGCTGAGTTCCATTTAGTGTATGTATAAAAGTGCCAATCAGATTGGCACTTTCTACCTCTGTCCAGCTGGGGGTGGTTACAGATAATAAGACAAGCAAACACATAAGAACACAAACAAACACACAAGGACTATCCAAGCTTCAGGGTCATCTAGGCAGCTGTCAGTGATCTTGCAGGCTGCCCATTATGCAATATAATATTGCTCCCGCCCTGGATCCCAATATGTAAGCCATTGCTGACAAAAATATTAAGGATAGTTAGATTTTAAGGACAGTTAAATTAACCACATCAAAATTCCATAAGTACATGAAGAGCAGAGGTAGGGGACATCACGTAGCCAATCAGCAGACACCCTTAAAGTACAGAGTCCTATGTAGCTAATCAGTAGGTACCCTTAAACTACAGAGTCCTACATAGTCAATCAGCAGGCATCCTTAAAAGACAGAGTTCTGACACTTTTCTATTTTGCCTGTGTTGTCATCTTAAAGACCTAAACTGTTTTGCCCAAGGAAATATCCCAACCTTGGGGTTACTTTTAGGAGAACTATTTTCCACAGTATATTCAAACACACACACACACACACACACACACACACAAAACAAACAAACACACAAGTACAAAAGTAAATACAAAGAAATCTAAATTCTCAACACATCTAATTTTAGTGATATTAAGGTGAGTTTTGCAAGTTAAAAGTATGTCTCACACTACCATTGTTAAACAGCTGCCTGACTAGGAAGCTGCTGCATGACATTATTAAATGCTGGGAATGTCTCTGTACTTCCCAGTGTTCAATGAATAATGCTTAGTTTTGGCATCCTGTCACTTATAGGCACCCTTTCCTTTATACTCACCAATATCTCTGTCAGTTTACTGCCCTTTATTACATATCACTCACAGCAAGATGAATGAGTAATGAAATTCAAAGTGTCTTTCCTTCCGGTGATATATCTCACACATTTCCTATATCTAATCCCTGAGCCTCAGCATAGAGCCCTCGCCAGAGTCAGGATGGACCTGGGTTCAATGTCAGGTACCATATAAAATGACTCATTAGTTAATTAATGCTCTCACATGAACATTTTAAGCACCTATTCAAAGGTGGCAGAGATGCGCTTTTGGTAAAATGAAATTACTAATGTCTCATCATCTTGTCCAATTGACCCATGTGGCCACAAAGAAGTGTGATCCTGGACTTTATGCTGTACTTCATCATACAGCCTCAATTTCTTTTTTTTTTGCTTATTTATTTATTTTTTAATATTTTATTATACCACAGTGAGATATACAATTACCAAGATGTTCATGTTCGGGTTTCGGTCATACAGTGTTCCAGCACCCATCCCCCATCAGTGCTCATTTCCCACCACCATGTTCCAAATTCCCTCCCACCTCCCCTAGCCTACCTCTATGGTAGGTTCTTTATCTCTTTTCGCTCTCTCTTTCTCTCTCTCTCTTTATTTCTCTGTTCCTTCTCTTATATATTGTGGATTGTAACACAATATATTGTAGATTGTATCATGTGTATCTTTTTGCCTGTATTTAATGCTTAGTTCTAGCTTGGTATTAGCACTTTTGACAATTATTAGCACAATGTTTCCTTCTCTGTCTTACCTAACCTCTGACTCCCACAACACATTTGTGGTAATTTCCACCTTTGACAAGACCTCCTGATCCATGTTTCACATGACCTTGGATATTGGTATCATAATATGCAAATATATACATGTGTGTGTGATGCAAATAAACATACAGCTTCAATTTCACTGCCACTGGAGGTCAATCTTCCAAGACATGGATCCCAAACTGACGTCATTGAGGCTGGAGAGTTAGTACAGAAAGCAGGGCACTTGCTTTGCATGAAACCCAATCAACTTCTAGCCCGAGCACCTATATGGGCCACTGAACCACACAAGTAGGGATGCCTCAGTGCAGAGCCAGGAGTAAGCCCTGGACTAAAGCTGAATCTGGCCCAAAGAGGGGAAAAGGGAAGAGAAAAGAGAGAAGAGACAGGGCAGGGCAAGGAGAAGGGGAAGGAGAAACTTTATTGGCAACAGGCAGACCAGAAGAAAGAGGATAAAGTCACATCCTCAAAGCAACCAACTTGTGTTCACTTTTGCAGTAGTAGATTTTATGGGAACAAAAGTGGAACAGTCATAGGGCTGGAGCGATAGCCCAGCGGGTAGGGCTTTTGCTTTGCACGTGGCCTGCCTGTGCCAGCCCGGGTTCGATCTCCGGCATCCTATATGGTCCCCCGAGCACCTCCAGGAGTGATTCCTGAGTGCAGAGCCAGGAGAAATCCCTGAGCATTGCCAGGTGTGACCAAAAAAAAAAAAAAGCAAAAAAAAAAAAAAAGGAAACAGTCAGGTGGAGATTAAGGACATGGCCCTAAGCAACAGAATTACCAGCACCTACCATAAGAGGAGCAGGGGATGGGCCTGAGGGATGCCTGATGGTTACCCAGATCCGGTCAGGCACCAGAAGAGAGTAGTGTCAGCATCATCGCTTCTGCTCTAATGGCCCACCCTGTTGGAAATAAATTAAGAAATGCTCAGCCACCCACCGTTGCTTAAAAGGTAGAGAAGGGTTTCTTTCTCTGAAATCCTTCTTTAGGAGACCCCTCCCAAAGGGGGGGGGGGGGACTTCCTGACTTCCTTTTCCTTTAATAAAATTTTTTCTTCATTTGGCCGCTTGATCTCCAATCCATTGCTTTCAATCCTGACTGTTCAGGACAAGTGCCTGAACTCCTTCAAACTGCTATAGCGTTTGATGAGAATCGGCCAGGAGCTTGCTGTCTTCATCATCATCCACCAAGGTAGTGATCAAATTCATTTCCCTTCTCCTTTCTTTCTCTCTCAACCATTCCTTTCTCCTCCTGGCCTTACAATGTGAGTAGCACAGCAAGTGTCCTGGGTGCGTCTGAGCAAGCTGATCACCTGTTCTCTCCTGTCCACAGACGTGTCTGGTGCAGTGACAATGGAAGAATGGGGAACTGAAGGTCTTGTGAAGGCTCCCTCTCCTCCACTCCTCACTCTGAGAACGTTTCCTCTGGATCTTCTTTCAGAAACTCTAGGGATAAAATACCTGTTCCAAGAAGGAAAACTGAAGGGTGCTAGGGACATTCCCCCAGGCATTCTTTTTTCTATTTTTTAAATTATACCACCATGAGATATACCATTACAAAGCTGTCATGATTAGGTTTCAGTCATACAGTGTTCCAGCACTATTCTCCACCAGTGCCCATTTCCCACCACCAGTGTCCACTGATTCCCTACCCTCTTCCCCAGCCTGCCTCTATGGCAGACAGTTTGCCTTCTCTTTCTCTTGCTCTCTCTCTCTCCCTCTCTCTCTCTTTCTCTCTCTCTCTCTCTCTCTCTCTCTCTCTCTCTTCTCTCCTTCTCTTACACATTGTGGCATGCAATACATACGCTTGGGGTTATCATGTATATCCCTTTGCTTAAGTTCACTGTTCAGTACTGGGCTGATGTTACCACTTCCAAAAATTATTAGCATTCTGGTCCCTTCTCTGTCTTACCTAACCTCTGATTCCCACCACATACTTGTGGTAGTTTCCAACCATTGACAAGACTTCCTGGTCCATGTTTTTTCCTGACCTTGGATATTAGTCTTATACTATTTTTTTTCTTTTATGGGGTCACACCCAGTGGATCTTTGCTCAGGAATTACTCCTGGTGGTGTTCGGGGACCATAAGGGATGCCAGGGATCGAACTCTGGTAAGTTGCGTGCAAGGCAAATTACCTACTGCTGTGCTATCGCTCCAGTCCCTCATATTATTTTTTATATCCTGCAAATGAATGCAGTCATTCTATATCTGCCCTTTTCCTTCTAACTAATTTCACTCAGCATGATATTCTCCATGTCCACCCATTTATAGGAAAATTTCCCCAAACATTCTTGAAGGTCCCCCCAAGATGCCTCATAAGAGAGATCCTACTTGGTTTCCCTTTATTTTTAATTCAGCCTGCATTATATTCTGACTTCTTAGTCCTGCCATTCAAGGCCCACTTGAGGAGTTCTGATCCCTGCTGACCATCTTTTTCTCTTTCTTGCTGTGCTGTTTTCCAAGCTACACTGTAGCTTTATAGTAGGTACCCTTTGTGCCAAAAGTGGGTACGCCCCCACAAATCCCAAGCATTCATCAGCCCAGTCAGAGCTTTACTGTTGGCTGCTGGTCTTAAGACACTTTACGTTTGTGGTTCTGCAAAGTCACCTCTTAGAGAACCCTCTGGAACACCTTTCTTTGGGATTAAGTTATCTACAGACTTGATTTTAGTTTCCTTTTTGACACCCTGTGTTCTCTCCTCCCTCATTTCTCTGCCCACTGGGATTAAGCAAAGCCATCACACCCCCAGCCAGCAACACTGAGATGTCTCTTTCACTGCATCAAAGTTAGAATTAGGAGAGGGGGATGTGAAGTGAGGGAAGTTTTCAGGAAGGCAAATAACAAGTTGGCTCTGGAAGGGCTGTGAGGACAGCTTAGCCTGCAGTACTTGCCCATGTCAATCTTTTTGTTTTCTTTTCGAGCCATACCCAGAAGTCCTCAGGGGTTGCTCCTGGCAATGCACTCAAGAATTACTGCTAGTGGGGCTTTGGGATTCATATGGGATCCTAGGAATCAAACCCGTTTTAGCTGCATGCTAAGCAAGAGCCCAAAGCACTCTGTTCAGGGCCCCTCATGCCAACTTTGGCTAATTCTGTTAGACCCTGTCAGGAGTGTTTTTCTGGGTAGGCCCTAAAAAGTGAGATATGGCTCCTTTAGCCCCCTGAAGGTGAGTTCCGGTATACCAGACCTCCTTCCTGTGACTAATCAGATTCCTTAGTTTCTTCTCTGAAGATTTGGTAGAACTTATCAGTAAACCCACCTGGATTCGGTAGGTTTGATTTTGGGGAGAATCTTGATTACTATTTCAATTTTCTTACTTGTGATTAGCCTTTTCAGACTTTCTATTTCCTCTTCATTCAGTTTTGAGAGATCACATTTTTCTAAGATTCTGTCCATTTCTCCTAGGTTCTTGAATTTAACTGAGTCGAGTTATTCCTAGTAAGTTCTCATGAGTTCTGAGAGTTCTGTTGGAATTTCTCCCCTTTCCTTTCTGAGCCTCTTTATTTAAGTACTTTCACTCTTTACAAAGCATGCAGTGGGTTTGGCTCTATGTCTTCCTGTTTTGTTCAAAGTTTTCTTTTGGCTTTGGCCCATACCTGGTGATGCTCAGGAATTAATCTTGGCTCTGCACTCAGGAATACTCCTGGCCATGCTGAGGAGAAGTTAGAAGGAGAGGAGGCATATGGGATGCTGAGTAGAGTCCTGGGCATTGATTAGCCAGGTCACATGTAAATAAGCACCATACCCATTCTCTATCTCTCAAGCCTTATCGCTCTCACCCTATCTCTTCAGCCCTGTTCAAATTTTTTCTATCCCCATTTGGCATGACCTTCAGAAGGTAGCTGCCCAAATTGCTAATCAATGTGAGCCAGCTAGAAATTTCTTGTCAGTTGTCACTTATCTTCCCATTATTCTTCAATTTGCTTGAGTGGATGCCAGACATGTCTCCATTCATCCATTATTGTTACTGTTTTTACATATGAATTATACCACGGGTATGTTGCCAGGATCTGCCATGGCTCTAAGTTCATTCAAGGGGACCCAGTCTTTTTCCATGTCAGACCATCGACCATCCAGGGTTCACAAGAAAGAGCCCTGAGTGTAGACAAGCCTGTCTCCTGTCTTCCACTTGCTGATGCAGTCGGGCACCGCAACCACACCTGAAACACCTCTAGGGGCAGTGCAGCTAGAAATATTAGTGGATTATGATAACATAATAATACTGGAAATATTAGTTCAGAAATTCACAGCTGGGTCCAAAGATACAGTTCCAGTGGTAAGTACTTGATGCAGCTCACCATACTTTGCTCTCTAGTACTGCATTTGGTCCTCCGAAAACCACTACCAGAGATTTCTGAGCACAGAACTCTGAGTCAGTTCAGAGCTCCACCAAGCATAGCCCAACTCTTCCAAAATACATTTTTTTAAAAATTAAATAAATTTAAATATAGCAAGATATTAGGAAAATTTTCATGAACTATGTTCATGAAAAATGAACTAGTTCCAGAGGCCCCATTCAACTCTCAATGGAACAAACATCTCTGAATGCAGAAGTTATTTGGACCTAAGTCAAGAAGTCAACATGATGAAAGACCTAAAACCTGAGCTGCACAGGAGGAAGAGAGCAGCATGGAATGCCTTCAAAGGCATCAAAGAAATAGCTAAAAAGACAAAGAACCTCCAGTTCCAGGCACATCTCTTCAACTCCACCATTCTCCCTGCATTAACATACGCCTCAAAGACCTGGGCCCTAAGAAAACAGGATGAGAATGCTATTCGGGTCTCCCAAAGAGGAATCAAAAGAGCTATGCTTGGAATATCATGCTTCACTCTAGTGAAAGAAGGAATCGAAGCTCCGACCTCTGTCACTGTTCCAGAGTCAGGGACACTGTCTCCTTTGCCAAGGCATCGAAAATCAGATGGGTTTCAACTTCAAACTGTACAACAAGGCAGTAGTAATTAAAACAGCATGGTATTGGAATAAAAACAGACCTGTGGACCTATGGAACAGAACTGAGTGTCCTGACACCCAACCTCAAACACATGACCATTTAATCTTTGATGAAGGTGCAAACAGTCTAAAATGGAGTAAGGAAAGCCTCTTCAACAAGCAGTGTTGGGAAAACAGGGCAGCAACATGTAAAAAAAAAGAATTTGGACCTGTGTCTAACACCATGCACAAAAATCAGATCAAAATGGATTAAAGATCTCAATATCAGACTTGAATCCATAAAGTACATTGAAGAAAATATAGGAAAAACCCTCCACGACATTGAAGCCAAAGGCATCTTCAAAGGTGAAACATCACTAACAAAGCAACTAGAAGAAAAGATAAACATATGGGACTACATGAAACTAAAAAGCTTCTGCACCTCAAAAGAAACAGTGACTAAGATACAAAAGCAGTCCACAGAATGGGAAAGAATATTCACCCAATACCCATCTGATAAGGGGTTAATATCCAGGATATATCAGGCACTGGTAGAACTTTACAAGAAGAAAACAAACAACCCCATCAAAATAAAGGGAGAAGAAATGAACAGAAACTTCAGCAAGGAAGAAATTCGAATGGCCAAAAAAACATATGAAAAAATGCTCATCATCACTAATCATCAGAAAGATGCAAATCAAAACAACAATGAGATACCACTTTACACCACAGAGACTGGCACATATTCAAAAGAGCAAGAACAACAAGTGCTGGCGTGGATGTGGGGAAAAGGGGACACTCATCCACTGTTGGTGGGAATGCCGGGTGGTACAGCCTTTCTGGAAAACAATATGGACTTTCCTCCAAAAACTAGAAATTAAGCTCCCATTTGACCCAGCCATACCACTCCTGGGAATCTGCTCTGGGAAACCAAAAATACGCAGCGGAAACACCATCCCTACTTTTATGTTCATAGCAGCATTATTCACAATAGCCAGAATCTGGAAGCAACCAGAGTGCCCGAATATCGATGACTGGATAAAGAAGCTTTGGTACATCTACACAATGGAATACTCTGCAGCTGTTAGGAAAAATGAAGTTATAAAATTTGCCTATAAATGGATGGACATGGAAAAGATTATGTTGAGCAAAATTAGCCAGAAAGAGAGAGACAGATACAGAATGACTGCATTTATCTGCATAACATAAATATATATGTACATATTAAGATACCAATATCCAAGGTCAAGTGAAACATATATCAGGAGGTCTTGTCAAAGGTGGAAATTATCACAAATGTGTGGGAGTCAGAGGCTAGGTAAGACAGAAAATGGAACAGTGTGCTAACAATTGTCGAGGATACTATTGCCAACCTAGAACTGAGCATTAAATACAGGCAAAAAGATACACATGACAACCCTTTAATGTGTGTTCTGTAATCCATAGTCTGGAAGGAAAGGAAAAGAGAAAGAGAGAGAAAGAGAAAGAAATAAATAACCTGCCATGGAGGAGGGCTGGGGGGGAGGGGGAACGCGGGGACATTGGTGGTGGGAGATGGGCACTGGTGGCAGGATGGGTGCTGGAACACTGTATGACCAAAACCCAAATATGAACTTTTTAATTGTATATCTTTGTAATTGTAAAAATAAAAAATTAAAAAAAGTAATAAATAAAATAAAATATTATAAAAAAAAGAAAATCAGATGGGTTTGACATGTAATGCCAAATGGAGATGACCGCTGGACTAGAGCCATTGCCAACTGGATCCCATGGGATGTCAAAAGATCACGGGGCCGCCCACCTACAAGATGGTCAGACTTCTTCATCAAGACCCTGAATGAATGGTTTGAGGCTCTTTGTAATCCTGAAGCAACCAGATACCATTGGGCTACACTGGCAAATGACAGGGCCAAATGGAACTGTTACTGGCGCCCACTCGAACAAATCAACAAATAACCAGATATCAAGTGATCAAGTGATCAAGTGATCCTGGATTCACCACCAGGATCTCACCATTCTACAAAGAACTTATAATTGATGTCAAAAGAGGGGTTAGACAGGGTGATACCATTTCACCAAAACTCTTCAGCTCCACCCTCAAGAACATCATGCGACAATTAGAATGGGAAGGAATGGGAGTGAAGATAGATGGTCATCAACTATACCACCTCTGCTTTGCTGGCGACATCGTTCTAATAACACCAAGCATTAGCCAAGCGGCACAAATGCTGGCTGACTTCAACCAAGAATGTGGAAAGATAGGTCTACAGCTGAATCTAAAGAAAACCAAGTTTATGAAAAATGAACTAGTTCCAGAGGCCCCATTCACTCTCAATGGAACAAACATCTCTGAATGCAGCAGTTATGTGTACCTAAGTCGAGAAATCAACATGATGAACGACCTAAAACCTGAGCTGCGCAGGAGGAAGAGAGCGGCATGGAATGCCTTCAAAGGCATTGAAGAAATAGCTAAAAGGAGTTACTCCTGGCTCTGTGCTCATGAATCACTGCTGTCACTGCGTGGGGACCATATGGGATGCCGCGGATTGAACCCGGTGGGCTGCAGATACACCCGGCAGAGCAGAAACCAGATTTCCCCGTTGAACCCCCTGCATTCCATGGACCATGAGAGCAACTTGCAACCCGAGTCCACCATCCCAATGGAGCCTAGGAAGAGTCCAGAGAAACCCTCATACCTTCCTGGTAGCAATCTTCACAATCCACACTCTGCAGCTTGTAAGATCTCCACCTAGCAGATTAATCCAGTCTCCAGCCTGGCTTGTCAGAAACCCAGCCTACAAGGACCCACCCTGCAGAGACCCGCCCTTCAGAGGAGAGTATTTCAAGCCAGGAATGCTTGAGCCTAAGACACAGATATACCTGGCAGAGCAGAAACCGGCTTTCCCCGCTGAACCCCCTGCATTCCATGGACCACGAGAGCAACTTCCGACCCAAGTCCACCATCCCGATGGAGCCTCGGAAGAGCCCAGAGAAACCCCCCACACCTTACTGGTAGCGATCTTCACAATCCACACTCCGCAGCTCCTTCACAATCCACACTCCACAGCTCGTAAGATCTCCACCCAACAGACTAATCCAGTCTGCAGCCAGGCTTGTCAGAAACCCAGCCTACAAGAACCCACCCTGCAGAGACCTGCCCTTCAGAGGAGAGTATTTCAAGCCCAGGAATCCTTGAGCCTAAGACACAGATACACCCGGCAGAGCAAAACCAGCTTTCCCTGTTGTGCGCGGCCACTGTGCAGCCACGCCGATTTACCTCCAAATTACCGTGAATATTCTACCCACCCCTCTGAGAGAGCCCCACAAAGTAATGAGAATAAAGCGCCCACACGGTAGAGCCTGGCAAGCTGTCCGATGCATGTTCGATATGCCAAAACCAGTAACAGAAATGTTCATTTTCCTGACCCCAAAAGAGCCCTTAATACAGCAGCAGTAAGAAAGGCGAACAAGCAGTGCCTGATAAAGTTTCACAGCCATCCTAAGCTGCCAAAATGAAGAAGGACTAAAATGACTGTCTGTACTTTCAATGCACGCACGCTGGCATCGGAAGCATATATTGAGGATCTGATGGTGCAAGCGCAAAAGATCAAGTATGACAACATTGGTCTGACTGAGACAAGGGAGGCGTCAGTTGCATCATGCTGTATTTGACACCGGAGAAGAATTGTTCCTTGGAACTTGCGACGAAGAGGCGTCGGTGGCGTTGGTGTCCTTGTCAACATGAACATGGCTTTCAACATTGATTCATTTGAATGCCTAACAAACCGGATAGGACAATTACACTTGAAGAGATGTGGCCCACTGCCAGCAATTTCTATCTTCATTGTCTATGATTTAACAAGATTAGGAAAATTGTAAAGAAAAAACTTACCAAAATTATAGAGGAATAGAATATGATGTCCACAAAAATACTTGCTCCTGAAAAATATTTTTCTCTTTACTGTTTTTGTGAATTGACCAAATAACTATGACCAAATAACTAATATCTGTGGTAAGTTATTTTAAATAAGCATAGTAAGAACAAATATAATTATGCAGAGTCTGATCATCTGCTATTTTAGATAGACTAAGCTTAAATTTTCTCTCTAACATCAGGAATCATATTCTTCTCTCTGGAGCATCAGTCTTAACAAATTAGTACTACTCAGAAATGAGTTTAAAGTAAAAACAGACTATCCAAATTAGAGAAAGGTGTCCAGGGGATATTACCATAACTTCTGAAATAAAGGATTTAAACATTTTAGATTAATTAACCCCAGGAAGTCCTTCTAGATTTTGGAAAAGAGAGGAGGAGCATCATTATTCTCAACTAATCAAAATCTTTCTTATAAGATGGTGCCCTTCTAGCAACTGTACCATTTAATCCCTTAGATTTTCCTTTATCACAACTTGAATTGAAGAACAATTAGCTCTGGATCCATTAAGATTCATGGAAGAATTCATATCTGAGTGTTAAATATTTAGGGCAAATTGAATTAACAAATCAAATGTAAAGAGATTCATATTTTTTATGGTTTTATTATAATACCTTGAGATAAATATTTACAAAGATGTTCATGATTTGGTTTCAGTCTTTTTTTTTTTGCTTTTTGGGACCGGGGTATCCTGGTTGGGCTCAGGAATTCTGGCGGTGCTGGGGGGCGGCGGGCCCCCCCCCGGCCCCCCTGGTTTCAGTCTTATAATGCTGCAGAACCCACCTGTCCACCAGTGCACTTTTCCTGCCACCATAGTACCCAGATTCCCTAACCCCTTCCCCAACCTGCTTCTATGGCAGGCACTTTCATCATCATCATAAGCATCATCATCACTCAGCAGCAGCAGCATTATCATCATTATATCATCATCTTCTTCATCTTCTTCTTATCCTTTGTCTACCCTCCTCATTCTTCTTCCTCTTCTTCATCTTCATCATCATCTTCAAAAAACACATAGCAGAAACACTATCTACACTTCTATATTCAGTAGCAGCAATATTCACTATAGCAGAAACTGGAAACAAACTGAGTGGCCAAAAATAAATGACTGGATAAAGAAACTTTCTATCTACCCAATGGAATACTATGCAGCTATTAGGAAAAATGAAGTTATGAAATTTGCCTATAAATGGAAGGACTTGGAGAGAATCATGTTGAGTGAAATTAGCCAGGAGGAAAAGGACAGATATAGAATGACAGCATTCATTTGTGGGATATAAAACAATAGTATGACCCTAATATCCAAGACCAGGAAAAACATGGATCATGAGGTCTTGACAATGGGTGGAATCTACTGCAAGTGTGTGGGGATGAGAGGTTAGGTAAGACAGAGAAGGAACCAGAGTAATAATTGTTGGAAATGGTAATATCAGCCTAGAATGGAGCATTGAAGATAGTCAAAGGTACATACATGATAACACCTAAATGTATGTATTGCAAGTGACACTGTGTAAGAGAAGAGAGAGAGAGAGAGAGAGAGAGAGAAAGCAAAGTACTTGCCATAGAGGCAGACTGTGGGAGGAGTGAGAGAAAGGGAGATGGAGTCAGGAGACATTGGTAATGGGAAATGTGCACTGGTGGAGGAATGGATGCTGGAACATGATGTTCCAGCTACTGACACCTACTCATGAACATTTTTGTTACTTTTTATCTCATGGTGGTATAATAAATGGCCCACTACCCCAGCAGAGCCTCACAACAAGCCAGGCAACCCCCCCACTCCATGAGGACCTCCATTTTCCACATCCGGACTTCCCCCTTGTCAGAACTCCACCCAGCAGACCAGCCCGGCTCATCGAGATACACCCTGCTGCAGTCTTTTTAATCCTACCCAGGTATGCTGATCCAGAGACAGACATGGGGCAGAGCTGCTACTGGCTCTCACTTTGCCCAGGCACTCATGAGGTGCCCGGGAGGGATGGCAGGTTCTAGCCGTGGCCCACCACCCCAGCAGAGCCGCACAACAAGCCAGACGACCCCTCACTCCATGAAGATCTCCATTTTCCACATCTGGACTTCCCCCTCGTCAGAACTCCACCCAGCAGACCAGCCTATAACAGCCCTGCACCCGTGGCAGCTAGCGGCTGTGCGGTTCATCAATAAATGCTAGATTTTGAGATCACTACAAGAGTATGTTACCCACATGGCAGAGCCTGGCAAGCTACCCGTGTCGTATTTGATATGCCAGATACCAGTAACAATTATAGACCTCATTCCCATGACCTGATGGAATGGTTTGAGGCTCTTTATGTTCCTGGAGCAAGCAGGTGCCCTTGGGCTCTACTTGCATGAGACAGGTCATATGGAGATGTTACTGGTGCCCACTCGAGCAAATCGATGATGAACGGGAAGACAGTGATACAGTGACAGTGGTATAATTAAATTAAAAATAAAAAGAATTCACACTCCTAAACATATATGCAACTAGTGAAGGACCAGCAAAATGCTTAAAACAACTGCTAATAGACTTGGAAAAAGATATTGAGAGCAACACAATAGTAGTTGGAGATTTCAAAATAATTTTTTGTATATCTTGATAGATTAACTATACTAAATCAAGCAAGGAAATACTTCATTTGAGGGAAGAAATGGAAAAGAGAAACAGATTATAGATGATAGACAGATGATGATGATAGATGGATGGATGGATGGATGGATGGATGGATGGATGGATGGATGGATGGATGGATGGATGGATGGATGGATGGATGGATGGATGGATGGATGGATGGATGGATAAGATTAGATTAGATAGACACATAGCTTTTTATCCCCCAAATACCAAATACACATTCTTCTCCAGGGCATACAGGACATTTTCCAAATAGAGCATAAAACATACCTCCATAAAATTAAGAGATTCAAAATTGTACCAACTCTCAGGCTATAATGTTCTGAAAATAGAAGTTAATCCAGCACAGGAACTGAGAATCAAATTGACACCTGGAAATTAAACAGCTATTTACTGAAAACCAGTGATATAGAGAGGAAATCAAGAAATACCTAGACACAAATGAAAATGAGCGCACGAGCTGCCAGAACTTGTGGGACACAGATAAAGCATGGTTAAGAGGAAAGCTTACAGCCCTGCAAATGTTTATCAGGAAGGAAGAAAGGGCCCACATAAATAACCTCACAACTTAAGACATTGGAAAATGACCAAGAAAAGGAGCCCAAAACAGGTAGGAGGAAGGAAATAATAAAACTCACAGCAGAAATTAATGAGCTGGAATCCAAAAAAAAAAAAGCAATCCAAGAAATAAACACAACCAAGAGAGGGTTTCTTGAAAAAATAAACAAGATGAACAAACTACCAAGGGCTGGTTCCTTGAGAAAATAAACAAGGTCAACAAACTACTAGCAATATGCCAAAGGAACAGAGAGAAAACCCTAGTAAACAGAATCAGAAATTAAAAAAAAGAAACACGACAACAGAAACCACAGAAATTCAAAGGAGCATTAGAAATTACTTTGAGAACATTTACACCAAGAAACAAGAGAAGTTTGAAGAAATCGATATATTCCTGGATTCTTTTAACCTCCCAGGGCTGATCCAAAAAAAAAAAAGATAAGGAATATCTGAGTAGACCTATCACTGTCTAGGAAATTGAAATAATAATCAAAAGTCTTCCCAAAAACAAAAGCCCAGGCCCAGATGGATTCACTAGTGAATTCTTCCAAACCTTTAAGGAGGACTTACTATCAATCCTTTTCCAACATTTCCAGGAAAATGAAATAGCAAAAATACTCACAAACAGTTTTTATGAGGCAACTATCACACTGATACCAAAAGCAGAAAGTCACAGTACAAATAAAAATGTGAAAGGAGAACTATAGCCCAATATCTCTGATAAATGCAGATGTAAAGATATGCAACAAAAAAGCTAGCAAATAAAATCCAACAATTCATCAAAAAGATCATACACCATGGACAAGGATGATTCATACTAGGGGTGCAAGGGTGCTGTTTAACATTCACAAGTCAATCAATATAATACACCATATCATTTTTTTAAAGACAAAAAAATGTGGGCCACAGCAATAGCCCAGTGGGTAGGGAGTTTGCCTTGTATGCAGCCGGCCTGTGCTGACCCAGTTTTGATCCCCAGCATCTCATATCTTCCTCTGAGCACCGCCAGGAGTAATTCCTGAGTGCAGAGCCAGGAGAAACCCCTGAGCATCGCTGGGTGTGATCCAAAAAATTTTAATTAAGTAAATAAATAAATAAATAGATAAAAATGCACAATTATGTCAATAGATGCAGAAAAGATCTATTGATAAGATCTGGCACCCACTGAAGATAAACATCTCTCAACAAAAATGAGTTGAAGGAAGTTTCCTCAGTATAGTTAAATCCAACTACCACAAGCCCTCAGCAAGCATTATTCTAAATCACAAAAAAAATTAAACCCTTTCCCTCTAAGATCAGGCACAAGACAAGTTTTTCTACTCTTGCCATTTCTATTTCATATATTACTAGAAGTGTTTGCCATAGTGGTTAAGCAAGTAAAAATTATCAATGACACCGAGATAAGAAAAGATAAAGGTCAAATGTTTACTATTTACAGGTGACAATACTATACTTAGAAAATCTATTACTAAAAACATCCTGGAAACAATAGACATTAAAGAAACAATCCCATTCACAATCACTTGATCACTTGAATCCCATTATTCATCTTTTGTTCGAAGTGGATGCCAGGAACATTTCCATTTGACCCTATCGCTTGCCAGTGTAGCCCAATGGCATCTGCTTGATTCAGGAATACGAAGAGCCTCAAACTGTTCATTCAGGGTCAAAACGAAGAAGTCTGACCATCTTGTAGGTGGGCGACCATGTGATCTTTTGACGTCCCGTGGGATCCAGTCAGTAACGGCTCTAGTCCAGCGGTCATCTCCAAATCGCATTACATGTCCATCCCAAATTATCTCCAAATTACCTCCAAATTCATAATCATACCTCAGAAATCAAGTGCCTCAGAATCAGTTTAACTAAAGAGATAAAAACTGATATTAGAAAGCTACAAAACACTACTTCAAGAAATAAAAAAGAACATAAAGAAATGGAAACACACCACCTGCTCGTGGACTGGAGGATTAACATTGTCAAAATAGCCTACTCCCCAAAGCAATCTTTATGAACAGGTTCAATGCAATCTTTATAAAGATACCAGTAACATTTTTCAAAAAAAAATAGATCCTAAAATTTATATGGAATAATTAGCCCCCATGAATAGCTAAAGCAATCCTTGGGGAAGAGATGAGAAGCATCACCTTCCTCAACTTCAAACTGTACTACAGAGTGCTAGTAATTAAAACCGGGTGGTATTGTAATAAAGACAGAATCACAAATCAGTGGAAGAGAGTTTGATATCCTGACAGAGATTCTAAGATATATTATCACTTAATACTTGATAAAGAAGCAAGAAATATGAAGTCAAGCAAAGATTTTCAGCGAGTAGTGCTGGAAAAGCTGGGCAGTTACATGAAAAAAAAATGAAGCCAGAGAGTCTAATAGACAGAAAGAAAGATAAAAAAAGATAGAGAAACAGAAATAAGACAAAAAAAAGAGAAACAGAGAAAGAGAAAGAGAAGCCAAGACAAGACAAAGAAACAGAGAGACAGAGAGAGATGAAGAGAGAGAAGAAATAGAAGAGAGGTCCTGAAAAGAGAGACCCTACAGAGACAGGCCCTGAGAAAGTCCCTGAAAAAAGGGTCTGATAGGGGACCTGAAGAGAGAGCCCATGAAGAAAGAGAGCCTGAAAAGAGAGGACCTGAAGAGACAGGTCCTGAAGAGAGAGGTCATAAAAGAGGGTCTGAGAGAGGACCTGAAGAGAGAGTCCATAAGAAAAGCCCTGAGAGAGGTCCTGAAAAGAGAGTCCCTGAGAGAGAGGACCTGAATAAAGGGGTACAGAAAGAGAAAGGAGGCATCTGCTGAAAGGAGAGATTAAGGGGAGAGGTCCATGGACTGAGGTGGAGTGAGTGAGAGAAGAGGGATTAAAAAGGAGAGATTAAGAGGAAAGATTAAGAGGAGAGAGCTTCAGACCCTCAAGATCCTGTGGTCTTGTTCCTTTGTCTTTTGGTCAGGGTGGGGGAGGTGGGGGAATGGTTGTTGGCCTGGACATGGCTGGGAACTTATTGGATTGTGAGTAATGTCTGAGATTCTACTGCACTGTGCCATCTGCTGCTTTGGATTTCCCTTGCCTTGAATACTATTGGAGACCATGCTTGACCCCTGGGATCTCTTAGAGGATGCATCACTTTTCCCAACTTCAAATTGTCCTACAAAGTGGTAGTAATTAAAACAGCATGGTATTGGAATAAAAACAGACCTGTAGACCTATGGAATAGAGTTGAATATGCTGACACACACACTCAAATATATGATCATTTAATATTCAATAAAAAGCAAAAAATTTTAAGTGGAGCAAGGATAGTCTCTTCCACAAGTAGTTCTGGGAAAAATTGGGTAGTTACATGCACAAAAAAAGAACTTAGACCTTTTTCTAAAGTCCTGCACAAAAGTTGGATTAAAATGAATCAAGGTTCTCAACATCAGACCTGAATCTGTAAGGTACATCAAAGAAAAAATAGGCAAAACCCTCTATGACATTGAAGTTAAAGGCATTTACAAAGATAAAACACCACTGACAAAACAAATGGAAGCAAAGATAAACCTATGGAACTATATGAAACTTAAAAGCTTCTGCATCTCAAAATAAATAGTGACCAAGATAAAAGAGAGCCCATGGACTGGGAAAGAATATTTACCCAATACCCATTTTAGATAGATCTCTAAAGGTTTGGAAGAACTCTATAAGTCCATCTCTTGCTTTTGCATAGAATTTCAATTGCCATTTCAATTTCCTTGATAGTAATTGGCTTGTTCATGTTTCCTTTTTCTCTTCACTCAACCTTGAAAGGTTATCACTAGATCACTAGACATCCCGTTGTTCATCGATTTTCTCGAGTGGGTGCCAGTAACATTTCCATTTGACCCTATCATGTGCCAGTGTAGCCCAATGGCATCTGCTTGACTCAGGAATACGAAGAGCCTCAAATCGTTCATTCAGGGTCTAAACGAAGAAGTCTGACCATCTGGTAGGTGGGAGGCCATGTGATCTTTTGAAGTCCTGTGGAATCCAGTTGGTAACGGTCTAGTCCAGCGGTCATCTCCAAATCACATTACATGTACAGCCCATCTGATTTTTGATGCCTTGGCAAACAAGACAGCGTCCCTGACTCTGAAAACAGGTTGGAACTCTGGATTCCTTCTCTCACTTGGGTGAGGCGTGATATTCAAGCATAGCTCTTTGGATTCCTCTTTGGGAAACCTGAATAGCATTATCATCCTGCATTCCTAGGGCCCAGGTCTCTGAGGTGTATGTTAATGCAGGGATAATGGTGAAGTCAAAAAGATGTGCCCAAAGCCGGAGGTTATTTGTTCTTTTAGCTATTTCTTTGATGTTTTTGAAAAAATTCCATGCCACTCTTTTCCTCCTGCTCAGCTCAGGTTTTAGGTCATTCATCATGTTGATTTCTCGACCTAGGTACACATAACTGATGCATTCAGAGATGTTTGTTCCATTGAGAGTGAATGGGGCCTCTGGAACTAGTTCATTTTCATGAACATAGTTTTGTTGAGATTCAGCTATAGACCTATCTTTCCACATTCAGAGTCAAAGTCAGCCAGCATTTGTGCCACTTGGTTAATGTTTGGTGGTATTAGAACAATGTCATCAGTGAAGCGGAGGTGGTGTAGTCACCAACCATCTATCTTCACTTCCATTCCTTCCAATTCTAATTGTCACATGATTTTCTTAAGGGTGGCACTGAAGATTTTTGGTGAAATGGTATAACCCTGCCAAACTGCTCTTTTTACATCGATGATCACTTCCTGTAGAATGCTGATATCCTGGCCGTGAATCCGTAATAGAGCTCACAAAGGATCTTGATGTATTGGGTTTGAATAACCTGTTTGTTGAGAGCTTCGATAAATGCTTCGGTCTCAACAGAATCAAAGGCTCACTTCTTTAAATCAATGAATGTGACACAAAGTAGCATCTTGAACTCCCTACAAACCAAAATGAGCTTGGTTACCGATGGATATGGTCGATTGTGCTGAATCCTTTTCAGAAGCCAGCTTGCTCGCATGGTTGTCCTGCATCTAATGTTCTGCCAATTCTGTTCAGGATGACTCGAGTGAACAGCTTGTAGATGCCGGACAACAGGCAGATGGGGCGATAGTTGCCAATGTCATGAATGTCTCACTTCTTGAACAGTAGAACTGTCCTGCTGGTTTTCCATTGGGAAGGCACCTAACATTCAGACAGGTAGCATGTGAAGAGCCGAGCCAGTGTATTGATGAGTGTTGAAGGCAGATTCTTCAGGTGTTCAGGTCTGACTTTGTCTGGGCCTGGTGCTGTTCCCTTCTATACTGACGAAATGGTATGTTGGATTTTAGAAGGGAGAATGTTGGGAACGACATATCGATCCTGCAGAATTTGGTATGTGGGCAGGTTGGACGTGGCTATCAAAGAGATCTGAGTAGAAGTCCTGGATAATCTTCTCCATTGCCTTTCTGGAAGATGTGATAGATCAATCAGGACATTGGAGGGCAGTCATCTTCATCTTATGGTTGGCGAAAGACCAGCGGGCGTTGTGAATGCTTTTCCCGGCTTCTGCTGCATCTTCCTGTATTTTTGCTCTTCTCTCTTTGAGGTCTTCCTTTATCACTTCTCTGCACTGCTTTGTGAGCTTGCACTTTAGCATTTGGTTGCCTGAGGCTCGCGCCTTCCATGTTGGAAGATAAGCTCGAGAGTTTTTGAAGACAGGCGTCCTTTTGTGGCTTTCTCTCTCTCAGCATTCTTCACACTATCATGGAGGTGCTGAACCAGTCGGTTGTATTCTTCATCAATGTTATCAATGATGGTATCTTCCCATGTTGCCACAATGGTACCAAAGAGTTCGCAATTGGTGGTCATTCTGGAAGTTCTCTTCTTTAACTTTGCAGCCTTTTCTCCCCATTGCATGAAGGAGATGGGGAGAAAATTTTGCATGAAGGAGATGTTGGTGCCATCCTGTTTGGAATTTTTGGACGACAGCAACATCAGTCAGGCAAAACCTTCAATTGAATACAGGCAAAAAATGCACATGATGGCCTCTAAATGTATGTAGTACAACCCACAATGTGTAAGAGAAGCAAAAAAGAGGAGAGAGAGAAAAGAGATAAAGAACCTGCCATTTAGTTAGGCTATGGGAGGGGGAGGGAATTGGGGACATTGGTGGTGGGAAATGGGCACTGGTGGAGGCGCGGTGCTGGAACACTATGTGACCGAAACCTCTAAACATGAACAACATTGTAATTGTGCATCTCATGGTGGTATAATAAAATATTTATTAAAAAAACCTTCAATTGAAGATGATGTCATCAATTTCATTGTGGAACTGTCCACCAGGAGATTCCCATCCAACATTTCACTTCAGCCTTCTGGAACTGTGAGTTCCCATGAATGGTCTTGGTGGACATGATGAACTTAGAGAGTCTCTCACTCTGTTCGCTCCATTCTAGTCCATGGGTCCCGATGTAGAGTTCTTCAGCCTATCTTCTCAGTTCTATCTGGGCATTAAAATCACCAACTATGGTCTTGTAGAATGTGTGATCTTTTTTATAGAACTCCTCTGGTTCCATATAGAATTTCTCAATTTCATCTTCCTTTTATGTGGATGTTGGTGTGTAGACAAGGAAGATAGAAATTGCTGGCAGTGGGCCATATCTCTTCCAGTCCTATCCAGTTTGTTAGGCATTCAAATGAATCAATGTTCACGGCCATGTTTTTGTTGACACCAATGACACCTATTTCATCACATGTTCTGAGGAACAGTTCTTCCCCAGTGTCAAAGCGGCGTGATGCTATTGATGCCTTTCATCTCAGTCAGATTAATGATTTCATACTTGATCTTTTGCACTTGCACCATCAGGTCCTCGATATATGCTGCCGATGCCAGCATATGTGCATTGAAAGTACAGACATTCATTTTAGTCCTTCTTCATTTTGGCAGCCTAGTTTGGCTCTGAAATTTTATCAGGCACTCCTTGTTCGTCTTTCTTAGTGCTGCTGTATTAAGGGCTCTTTCAGAGTCGGGAAGATACACATTTTTATTACTGGTTTTGGCATATCAAATACGCATCGGACAGCTTGCCAAGCTCTGCCAAGGTTGTAAGAGTGCAAAAATTTATCCATTTCTTTTAGTTATCTCCTAAATATTGGAGGAGGCATAAATATTTTCAAAGCAATACCTGATGATACTTTGAACTTCTGTTATATCCATTGTGACCATTCATTTCTGATTTGGTTTACAAATTTTCTCTCTTTCTTTCTTTGTGAGTATTGCCTAATGGTTTAACAATTTTATTTATTCTTTCAAAGAATTGGCTCTTGGTTTTATTGATATTTTGAATTGGTTTTTTAGATCTTTCGAAGCCTAGACTCACTATCAAGTCTACCAATAATTACTGCTCTTGCATTTTCTCCTTATTAACAGAAAAGCAAAAGCCTAGATCTCACAAAACATTAAGCTAATAGGGAAGCATAAGCAATTTGATGCCCAAATTATTCCTTTATATTAACATAACCTTAGACCCAAGGTAGGGGTGAGGAAGACCATTCAACAATTGAGAAGTTTTCCTGGTTCAGAGAGAAGCTCCAGAATTGTGCATAAATTGGACCTACATAAATTAAACCACTGAGACTACACCTAATTCCAACACAGGGAGGAACTGAACAGTCTGAATTCATGCTTGAGCACATGTGTGTGGCCTAAAACTTAATTCTACCAATACAAACAAACTACACAGTTGTCCACCTCACTCTGTACCCCAGACATGAGGTACATCCTGGTGCCAAACAGGTGCCCTGTTCCACACAAAGGAAAGCTCTGGTCAGCTCTCGATAGTTTTGTTCCCATTCAGTACCATGAACAGGGACAAAACAATAAGGAATTCAGCCACATCAACAAGTGGCAAGAGGAAAATACTCAACTATCTTTCTAAACTTCCCAAAGAAGAATTTAGAAGACAATGATCTTGGTGTAAAATGATCCTAAAATAATTTGAATAGAAATGAGTGTCTGGAGGCTAATGCAGTAGGTACAGTGGCTAGGGTAACCTGGGTTCAATCCACAGCATCCCACCTGGTCCCTTGAGCATGGTCAGGAGAAAATTCTGAGTAGTGAGCTAGGAGTAACCCCTGAGCATCACCAAGTATGATCCAAATGCAGAAAAAAAGAAAAGAAAATGTGTCTTATAGAAAGAATAATCAAAAAATTTCTTTCAAGTAAATAAGATGTAGCTGAAGAATAAGTCTCAATGGAAAAAAACTGCAAATCACAGTGAAAGAAGCTGAAAATCTGATCAATGACCTCAAATAGAAGGTACACAACACTAGCAATGAAGAGGTGGTAAGAATAAAGGTTTAGAAGGAAAATTTTGGTAATTCAAAGAAAAGAGGGGAGGATATCAGAAGAACAAACTCAGAATCACAGAAATTCCCACTGGAAAGAGAAAAAGGGAATGAATTACTGATGGAAGAGTTAATATCCAAAACTTTCCCTAGGCTGAATATGGAAACTAGTTCACTTATTCAGGAATTTCATATAATGCCCATCAGACAGAAACAAACAAAAAAATAAGACAAACTAACAGAAATGGCAAAAAGAGATAAACTCCTTTAAGTGGAGAGAGAAGAAAATCACACATAAGATAGAAAAGAAATACAGCAGATCTGTTAGTCTCTACATGTGGAAGGAAATGGAATATTCTGTTTAATGTACATAACAAAAAATACTTCTAACTCTATAATGTTATTACTTATATTTGAAAAGGAGATAAAGGCTTTCTCAGGTAAACTGAGGACATTTGTCATATCCAAACTATCTCTGCTAGGAGTACTGAATGACAATATAAAAAGCAAAATCAAATGGCTATAGCAAAGAAAACTCATAGATAACAGAAAAATTCTTTATATCAATAATTTATCTAAATACTAGTGAGCTAAACTCTCCCATTAGAAGGCACAAAGTTATTGCATGAATTAGGAAGCAAAATTGAACTTTCTTCCGCTTTTAAGGGCACATTCTAACTCAGCATATACAAAACTTAGGGTGAAAGACTGTAAAATAATAGTTCAGTCTAATGCTACATTATTATAAAAATAAATAAATAAGAAAGTAAAAAAGTCATATTTGTACCAGACCAACTTGATTAAGCTAAAAAGTAATTAAATACATGGTTGGAAATTTCAGTCTGGCAACTGAATTAATAGATCATTAGATCAAGAAGACTTAACTCATAAATGTATGTATGCATATCAAATTAAGGGGCGGAAAAATGATGGCTAATAGAGCTGAGAAGATACATCAGCGGAAACACATTAGTAATGGTGGACATTGAAACTGCACTGTTATCACATCACCCAATCATCAAGAATATAAGAGCCCAAAATGAGGGCTTCAATCAATTGGGGTTAAAGGCTTACACAGGATCCTCTGACACCAAATAAGTCTATTGCACATTCTTCTGCAATGCACATGAAATAGTCTCTGAGGCATAACTCAGTGGTTCCTAAAGTTACCAGAAACAGAAATCACATCAAGTGCATTTTAAACCACATTGACATGAAGGTAGAAATTATACACACACACACACACACACACACACACACACACACACACACCAAAAAACTTGGAAAAAATCAAACATTTGGAAATTAAAAAATATGTACTTATAAATAAGTATTGGGTCAAAGAGAAAATCAGAGGTTGTGAAGCCAAGATAGTCAAAGGAAAAGTCCTCATGCACCGTTGCATATGAGAACACCTGTAAGGCATAAAACATGTGAAGGGTTTCACTGAGGAACTTACAGGAGAAAACAGCGTTAACTTAAGACACAGCTTCCCTAGGCTGTTTCTGGCTCCATGCTCAGGGAACCACACCCTCCCAGGGAACAAACCTGACACTTTGGGGCTTCAGCGTGTAAAGCATGCATTATAATCCTGTTAAAAATCTCCCTGGTGGGGGACTGGAGCGATAGTCCTGTGGGTAGGGCATTTGCCTTGCACGTGGCCGACCCAAGTTCCATCTCCGGCATCCCATATGGTCCCGTGAGCACCACCAGGAGTAATTCCTGAGTGCAGAGCCAGGAGTAACCCTGAACATTGCCAGGTTTGACTCAAAAAGACAAAAAAATAAAAGGAAAGAAAAATCTCCCTGGTCAAGAGAGGTATTGTCATGTTACATTTATCTTTACCTTATCAGTCTTCATGATATTTTTTTTTCATGATCACTAACTTTTTGGTTTGCTTTATTTTGGGCCATACCTTGTGGTGTTCATGGTTTACTCCCAGTGATTTGTTTCTAGAAGAGTCTGGGATACCAGAGTGCTGTAAATCAAAACAGGTTCTGCCATTTTCATGGCAAGAGCCCTACCCCGTGTTATATGACTCTAATCTCGGGCATTTTAAATATCTTGTGCTTCTTCAGTGTAGAACATATTGGGCTCTTTTATTGTTGCCATTGTTGCTGAACCAGCTTCTCAGTGTTTGGGATTTTAGTCAGTCAACACCTCCAGCTATTTGCCTGCAAGTTTGTCCTCTGCAAAGTTTTCATTTTCTCTTTGAGGAATTCCACTTTATTTTTACAGTGTTCGCCTGCAGTATTTTTCTGCTGATGCATTTGCATTGTTTTATTTTGTTTTTCTTCAGGAAATGCTATGGATTTAGTATTTAATATGCTTCTGTTTCTGTACCTGTAACAGGGAGAAACAGGATTATAATGATAAAGATACTGACAACTGATTGATCATAGTGTTGCAAGTGACCATGAGCTGGTGTAGGAACAGCCAAAATAATTAAATATTGTCCCTCTATCTCGTTATCACCTGACACCAGGAATTACCAGGCCACATCTATACTTCCTCACATTGACACCCATATAGATAACAGGAGCCAGACCAAGTACACCATTCACAAGTCTTGGTTCCCTCCCCCCCCCAAGACAACTTAAAAATCCCTTTAGTTTCTCTCAAGCCCAGCTCTACTCCAGCCTCACACGAGAACTTCCTAGAGTTCTGCCCAGGAGTTCAGCCCAGTAAACTCCTGTTTCCTGTACTATTACTTGTCTTTGTCTCTCCTTCTGTGCCAGCTGAGGTCAGTGATCTATCAGATACATAGGAGAATTTGTCCCTTAGACAAACCAGGCTATGAGCTAGTGAGTTATTTTTCTCTGGGTTATGTATTATTTGATTTTTTGTTTGAAATTTTGCTGAGAGCTTTGGTTATTGGTATGTGGAGTTTGCACTTATGGAAGTACTAAAAAAAAACTTAAATTCAGGACTTCATTTCTGAGTTTAAAGTGAGATTTAACTTACTGTTAGAGGTGTTAAAATGTTTAGCTTTTTGAGAGACTCAAATGCGACTGGGGAAGTTGGAACTCGGCTCTCCCCAGGCTCAGCTGACCATGGGGCTCCCAGGAGGAAAGATGGGTTTTGGGAGTGGGCCCTTCACCTCTGGGGGTCCTGGAAGCAGCCAGATGAGACTCACCCACCACACTAGCCACCACCTTCGCTGTCCGGAAGCTGCAACATAATCAGCCCACCCAGGAGGGATGCTACCTCAAGACCAGATTAACCGAAAGCAAAACGAGTTCGAGCCCAGGTAGGCAGCTCCCAGAAGCAGGAATCACTGGGAATTTGTCAGACGGAGTCAGGGCTGGCCCTTCCCCCCTCCATTTTGTCCGAGCCTGGTGGCCCCGCCCAGGAGCTGCCCTGGGGTGACCAGCCATAACATGCAGAGACTCAAACACGGCTGGGGAAGCTGAAACTTGGCTCTCCCCAGGCTCAGCTGACCATGGGGCTCCCAGGAGGACAGATGGGTTTGGGGGAGTGGGCCCATCACCTCTGGGGGGTCCTGGAAGCAGCCAGATGAGACTCACCCACCACACTAGCCACCACCTTCACTGTCCAGATGCTGACCATGAGGCTCCTAAGTCGCGCAGCCACTTGCAGCTGCGTGGTCCATCAAACTAGTGGAAACAGTTATGTCCTTTATTGTACTGCATTCTACAATGTGTAGGAAAGTTAGGTGGGAGGGAGAGATAGAGAGGAGAGAAAAGACATATGGAACCCGCCAAGTAGTTGAAGTGTGGGATGGGGGAGGGAGTTGGGGACATTGGTGATGGGAGATGGGTTCAGGTGGAGGGATGGGTGTTGGAACACTGTAGAACCATAACTCTACATGAGCATCTTGCAATTGTATGTCTAAAAGTGGCTTAATAAAATTTGAAAAAAAATTAAAAAAAAGTTTAGCTTTTTAAGTATCTTGTGCAAATTTTCATACTACGTAATAGGTTTAGTTAATTTAGTTTTCTAAATTCCTAACCAGCTCAAATAAATGACTATTTATTCCTTTCCAATAAAATGTATACAAAATTATTTTACAGAAAAAAAATAAATTTCTAGTTGTGAATCACACTTACATAATTTTGTCTTCTTTTGTACTATTTTATTTTAATTATCAAACTCATAGTATATTTAAATTTATATGGTGACTAGTCTCATCTCATATATTCTATTAAACTTTTCTATATAGTGCTCATTTTGGCAGCACAAATACTAAAATTGGAATGATACAGAGATTAGCATGTCTCCTGCTGAAGGGATGTCATGCAAATTCATGAAGCACTCCATATTTTTGAAGAAGTCAAGCTTTCACTATTGCAGATCAATGATACTATAATTGGCAAATCCTAAAGAATCTGCAAAAATCTCCTGGAAAAGACTATATTTTTATAGCAAAGTGGCAGTTTACAAAATCAATACCCAAAAGTTTATGGCTTTCCTCTATAAAATAATGAAATAGAGGAGAGATGTTGAAGAAACAATCCTGTTTACAATCATGTCTCAGAAAATTAAGTACCTCAGAATCAAGCTAACTAAAAAGTTGAAAGACCTACACAAAAAAACCTACAAAACACTACTTAAAGAAATATAAGAGGACAAGAGGAAATGAAAACACACTACCTACTCATAACTGGAGGATTAACATTGTCAAACTGGCAATAGT
This sequence comes from Cryptotis parvus, assembly GCA_021461705.1. Classification (NCBI taxonomy): domain Eukaryota; kingdom Metazoa; phylum Chordata; class Mammalia; order Eulipotyphla; family Soricidae; genus Cryptotis; species Cryptotis parvus. The sequence continues at coordinate 9,732 of JAJIBD010004299.1, read as the reverse complement.
TCCCAAAGCATTAAACAGATTCAATGCAGTCTCTACAAGGATATTTATGACATTTGTCAAAGAAATAGATCAAGTACTCCTAAAATTTATAAGGAACAATTAACCATCTTCCCCTCCAAAAATAGTTAAATCAATCCTTGGGGATAAAGAAAATAGAGGCATCACCTACCTTCCCCCACTCCAAACTGTACTGTAAAATGGTAATAATTAAAACAGGGTGGTATTTGAATAAAGACAGACCCACAAATAAATGGACTAGAGTTTGATACCCTACCACAGACTCTCAAACACATGAAAAACATAAAAATAGGGAAAGAAATGAACAGAAACTTCCTCATAGAAGAAATACAAAGACACAAGAAAAATGCTCTACATCACTAATCATCAGAGTGAGGCAAATCAAAACAATGAGTTATCATCTCACACCACAGAAACTGGCACACATCAAAAAGAGCAAGAATAAAGAGCTCTGTGTGGATGCACAGAGAAAAGGATTATCCTTAGGGTTGGCAAGGTAGAACAGTTTGACAATAATATTTGGAAATAGTAATGCTAGGCTACCAATGAGTATTGAAGATAGGTCAATTATATACATGATAACCTTTCAGTGTTCATATTGCAAACCAAAATGCGCAAAATGGGAGAGAGAGAGTGAGTGCTAGAGGATAGATAGATAGATAGATAGATAGATAGATAGATAGATAGATAGATAGATAGATAGATAGATAGATAGATAGATAGATAGATAGATAGATAGATAGATAGATAGATAGATAGATAGATAGATAGATAGATAGATAGATAGATAGATAGATAGATAGATAGATAGATAGATAGATAGAGATAGATAGATAGATAGATAGATAGATAGATAGATGGATGGATGGATGGATGGATGGATGGATGGATGGATGGATGGATGGATGGATGGATGGATGGATGGATGGATGGATGGATGGATGGATGGATGGATGGGTGGATGGTTGGATGGATGGATGGATGGGTGGATGGATGGATGGATGGATGGTGGATGGATGGATGGATGGATGGATAGAGAGAGTGAGCTCCTGCCATAGAGCAGATTGTGGGGTAGAGGTTGGTGGGACAGAATCAGGGCACATTAGTGTTGGGAAACGTGCACTGGTGGAGGGATGGGTGTTGAAGCACTGGACTGAAACCCAATCATGAACAGTTTTGTAATGATCTATCTCACGGTGATTCAGAAAAAAATGGACTAAATACCTCAATATTAGATTTCCATAAGGTACATGGAGGGTAGGTAGAACTCTCCCGTGACACTGAAGCTAAAGGCCTATGTAAAAATGAAATACTGCTGACTACACAAGTGGAAGCAAAGATAAACTGCTGGCATGACAGTGGAGAGAAGCAGCAAGGATAAAATCTTGGGATCCTTTGGGCCAGCAAACTGGGGTTTAGGCCTGGAGTCACAGAAATCTTGGTATTTTGCACCTGTTAGCCTCATGGTCTTGGCAAGTCACACAATCTTTTTCAATCTCGGTCTTCTTACCTATAAAATAACAAAACTATTTCTTCTGTCACAGGATATTCAAGCAATGAAATGACTGAAAGTTTCATATCTTGGGAAAGATAGGTTTGCATGCAACTGGGATTAAGTTTCACAGTGGGAACCTCTGAGTACAGAACCGCTAATACTCCCTGAGCACTTCCAGCTGTAATTCCAGAACTAAAACTTTTTAGGAAAGTTCTGAACTCAAACAGAAAACCATCAAAATAGTATTATTCCTTTCATGACTCTCTCATGTCCTGAGAGGATGCATGTGATTATCACCTTTACGGATAGTTCTATGGTCTCTATGGAAGTCCTAGTGGAGATCAGTTTTGCACTGTGAATTTAATGGATAGTCAATGTTTATGAGAAAAAGAGGTAAAGCGATTGTTTTATTTGCTTCAGGGGCTGCATCCAGCAATGCTTAGAGCTTACTTTTTGACTCTGTGCTCAGGAGAGAGTTCAGAGGACCCATATGTGGTGCCCAGGACTGAACCTGGGCTAGCAGCATGCAAGGCAAATGCTCTACCTACTGTACTATATCTCTGGCCCCTAAAATGGTAGTAATTTTTTATTGACAGCAGTTTTGAGAACCACTGTTGAGTGCATACATGTTTGTGCATGTGCCCCAGACTGTCAATAGCTGCTTCTCAGAGAGGATTGTTTATTAGCCTGAATATGGGACATCAAGAAAGATTGAAGTTTTATTCACCAAAATTTAGACATTTCAACTTAGATAAACTTTAGTATTTTATTAGAGAAAGAAGAGGGGAGAGAGAGAAAGGTAGAAAGAGAGGGAGAGAGAGTTATATGAGAAAAGAAATAAGCTTTTTCTGGGCTCCGCTTTCCAATTTGTATAAAGGAAAAGCCTGACTTATCCAAAGTTATTCAAGACTTAACCAAGTTATTCAGATTTAATCAAGGTTATCCAATGTTAATTCCAGCTCTGAATCATCAGACATTGCCAATCTATTCTTGGACTAGCTCTCTGTGGACATTGGGATTAAAAACACAGGTTGTTCTCCAACAAAAAGCCAGTTGTAGAGCTTTAATTAGAAAAAGCATCAAAATACTCTTATAGATTATGCTTTTTTAATTTTACTTTTAATTGCATTTGTCTTCATTTGGATTTAAAGGAGAAATGAAATCTATAATTTGTGTATTTCCTTGCCATACAACTGCCCTAGCAAGTTGACCTAAAGCAATTTTCTAAAATGTATATTAATGAGGAACTTAGATTCCTAAAATTTGTCTTAAACATATTTTCCTTCAAAACTCCTTTAAGAGTTTCCATATCTTAGTGCCAAGACCATGGCAAAGGAATTTGGCTCAATTTAGTAATTACCTTGTGTGAATCTAGCCCAAAGTTGTTTTTGTCTTAACGGGTTGGAAGAGCCATTCAAATACTTTCATACTCAGAAATTCCATGGGGAAATTGTATGGAAGGTAGTTTAATGCTCAATAAATGCTTAACATATGAAAATGGAAATATCAAGACATCAAGTTTTGCCAGAAACTTTGAATTTGGATGGGTTGATGTGGGAAAAAGCATGAGAAAACTTAAGATCTAAAATAAGTCTGAAAACCCAGCCTGTCTCCAACTTATGTCCCTTGATTATAGTTCACTGCCTTCTCATGGCTGGAGGGAGTACTAACATCTCCCTGTGTTTCTGGAACAGCAACTCACCTAGGTTGTTCAATAGAACACATATATTAGACCACAATTTCACCAACTATGGTGAAGGTCAGTTGTTGCTACCCATATGGCAATAAAACTGTCGACTGATACATGTGCAAAATATAATACAAATATTTCACTGGGAGAGTGATAAAGACATTGAAAGTGAAGACCTCCATTTTCTATTATTGTATTCAACTACTTTGTCAAATTCTAATAAACATTTGAACCCTGCTCAGTTTTTATGCTTGCCTTGTACTAAAAATATTAGGAGCTTCAGGCTCTGAGCCATGGATGACACTTTGAGTTTCTCTGAGTTAAACTAAGCCAATAGTTTTGCTTGGTTTCCAGTAATTATTTCAGAGATAATGCTTGAACATTGAGACCTTATTTGAAACTGTTAGGAAAACAACTCTCTGATTGTTATGGTGAGACACTATCATGGGGAAAGAAAAGAAATTTGAAAACTCAAGTGATAATTCAAAGGGCTGAGTGCATGCTTTACCAAGGTATGATTTCTGCTTCCTCATGGTCCTCTGAACATCCCAAGTTCAGAACTGGGAGAACCCCTGAGCACTGACAAATGTACCCCTCCAAAAAATTTGCTTGACATAGGTGAATGCATTTACAATTGAGAATGAGTTTATAATTGAGAAAGCAGAACCAGGCAATGGATGGAGTTGGACCTACAACTCAATAGCAGAGAAACATAAACCAAAAAAATTTAATTAGTTTACTTAAGTAAGATATCATATGATGAGAAGTTATTTTTGACACTGATTGACTTTCAAGTTTCTCCAATGTCTCTTTTGCTAGTCATTTATCTGAACAGAGATCTGGTATCCTGTTTATTCTTTCAGTTAGGAAAATCTTGGTAGAAGGCTCAAGCTTCTTAAAGTATTATCCAAAGTCTTTCACATTGGGCCCATTTCTACCTTATAAGTCTAATGACTTGCTGCTCTGACCCTCAGGCACACACATGCTTACATTTTTCTCTTAAGGCAGGAAACATTTTCCCATAAAAAATTCGGTTGTGAAGGCTGAAATGGCAGCACCCACACACTGGCCTTTAGACATTAGGGAAAAGACCTAAGGACTACAATACCCAGTATTCTAAATGCAAGCCTCAAGACTAAATTTTAGATCTTGGTCCCACCCGTGGCAGCCCTGCCTGCCCAAACTAACTACTCGAACTACATTGACAATACAACACATACCCCTAAAGCACACAAATATGGACATCTACAGAGATAGAGACCTATCTGTAGATCTCTATCTTTAGATAGATATATCCTATACCTATATAGGATATATATAGCATATATATGTAGGAAATATATATATATGATATACAGATAAATATATCCTAACCGTTGAGAGTAACAGTGCTCCAAAAGGTTTCACCTCCAGTTACCATGCATTTTTGGGGAAAAAACGCAGATTCTTCCTCAAAGAATGGAAGAAAACAGCCCCCAAGCATCAACTAGGAATATCCACATTTATAGTCTCTCTGACAAAACATTCAGAGAAGAAATGGTAAGGATTTTAATGAGCTTAAAGAAACAATGGAACTGATGTCCAATAAAATGTAAGAGGGCATGAAAAAAAACAGTGGAATGGGCAGCCAATAAAATACAGGAAGAAATGACAGTAGAAATAAGAAGACTATAAACAGAAATGTTATCAGTAAAGGACTCAACAGATGAAATGAAAAATGCATTGGGTACCCTCAACAGTAGGATGAAAGCAGCTTAAGACAGAATCAGTGAGAATGAGGATGAGCTCAGAAAGCACTAAGGGAAATACAACAGATAACAAAAGATAAAAAATGGATCAGCACTAGGCTAGAGAATGTTAGGATGATTCCATGAGGAACAACATAAGAGTAATTGGCGTCCCAGAGGGACAGGGAGGCAACCCTAAAGAAATAGGAACAGTTAAAGACATCCTTGCTGAAAACGTCCCAGAGTTAAAGGATGCAGACATCCATATCCTAGAAGCCCGAAGGGTACCAGCAGAAAGAGAGCCAAATAAAAAATGCTCCAAGATATATCCTAGTCAGAAAAAGGGATGCCATAGATAGAGACATGATCCTTCAAGCGGCAAGATCAAAGAAGGAAGTTTCATACAAAGGAGCATCCTTTCAATTTAAAGAAGACCTATTAGAAGAAACCCTCTGAGCTCAAAGGCAGTAGTAGGATATAGTGAAAAACTCAATAAAATAAAGGCTTCACCAAAAATTCTTTACCCAGCTAAACTCTCACTCATATTTGAAGGGCAGACACACAGTTTTGTGGATAAACAGCAGCTCAAGAAATTGATAGACTCAGAACTAACTTCAAAAGAAGGACTGAAAGATCTACTCTAAGACAAGACAAAACCCAAAAGAGCAACAAACTTATAGAGAAAGATGGCACAAAATCCCATGACAATAATCTCTCTCAATGTCAATGGTCAAAACACATGACTTAAAATACACAGAGTAGCAAAATGGATCAAAAAATTGAACCCAACATTCTGCTACCTTCAAGAAATGCATTTGAACAATCAGAGCAAACACCGGCTGAAAGTCAAAGACTGAAAAACAATCCTTCATGAAAACAACTCCTCCAAAAATACCAGGGTGACCATATTAGTATCCAGCAACATAGACTTCAGGCTGAAAAATATTAGCGGGGACAGTGAAGGTCACTTCTTAATAATCAAGGGATATGTATATCTGGAAGTAATTACACCAGTGCTGGAACAACTGTGTGACTGAAATCCAGTCACGGACAACTTTGCAACTGTATATCTCATGGTGGTATAAAAAATAAAAAATTATAAAATTCAGTAGTAATTAGGACCACCCCAAGCCCCATAGGGGAAAAAATCAGTTGTCTCCATTGTTGAAAAGATCTATGATTTTAAGATAATATGTCTCTGATGAAAAAAAACTTCCTTGGGCAAACAAGTATTGATCCACATTGACAAATATTTTTTATAAGAGTGCATGATCTTTTGTAGGGTTGGTATAGGTTTATGGTATTCTAGCACTTTTGAGTAGGTAAAAAAGTTTGACTCTCACTGATCTCCTCTGTTGATTTCTAAATAATAACAACACACTGCAGGGAGCCTGATCACAATTTGATCCTGAAATTTCTGATTTGACCCTTTATAGTTAGTCCAGGAAAAGTCACTTACTGTTATCTTTGATTTAAAAAAAAATGTTTACTCTAAATACTCTAATGTTTTTCAAGTGAAAAATAAAAACTTTAATCAAGCTTTTCATTGTAATGATCTCTGGGCAATTCATACCAGTCTGCATAGTACAATGCTGGTCTGAATTGCCCAGGGATTATTACAGACAGAAGTCCCTCTTATTGCCTAAAAAGCATTAGAATCAGAATCACCCTCATGCAGACGTTAAGATAAGTGGCAGTGGGAAATCTTCATTGTGGATCTCTTAGTGAGGAACAAATGTCACAATCTCCAACTCTCACACCGGCCTGTCTCTGCCTCAGGTATTCTCCCTGGGGTGTGCGGCTGGACAGGTGGGCGCCCGGGGTCATGGTAGAGCCCCAGGCCTCGGCAGAAGGTGGAACTACAACCCCCAGAAGTCCGAGTGGAAGCGGAAGTAAACGGACATTTTGAACTCTCACACTGGCTTGTCTCCGCCTCAGGTATTCTTCCTGGGGTGTGCGGCTGGCTGGGTGGGTGGCCGCTCATGCGGCAGCTTATTAATACAAAAAACTAGGCAATTCAACACCAAGGGAAGGTAATACCCTCAAGAAAAAAGAAACAGTACACTAGAGGAATCTATCCCTGAACACTGCAACACCATGGGGAAACAACGCAGATCCCCAGTTCAAAGAACAGATGAAGAAATCAACCCTGAAGACTCAAAAAGAATGCAGATGTGCATGATCTCTCTGACAGTGAATTTAGAGAAGAATGTTGGTAGGATGTTTAAGGAGCTCAACGAAAAAATGGAGCAGATGTCCAATAAAATACAGGAGAACATAAACGAAGCAGTTGAGAGGGCAGTCAATAAATTACGGGAGGAAATGAGAGCAGAAATGAGAACCATGCAAATAGAAATATCATCGCTTAAAAACACAGTAGATTAAATGAAAAACATAATAGAGGCTCTCAACAGTAGGATGACAGCAGCAGAAGAGAGAATCAGTGAGACTGAAGATGAGCTGCAGAAAGCACTCAGAGAACTACATAAGATGGAAAAAGACCGGAAAATGCATCAGCAACAGAACAGAGAACAATGGGATGAAGCCAGGCAGAACAACATAAGAATCATTGGCGTCCCAGAGGGACAGGAAAGTAACCCCAAGGAAATTCAAACAGTTAAAAACATCCTGGCTGAAAAGTTCCCTGAGTTAAAGGACAAAGGCATCCAGATCCAAGAAGCCCGATGCGTACCAGCAAGAAGAGACCCAAATAGAAAGACCCCAAGATACATCCTAGTCAAAGTAATGGATGCCATAGACAGAGACATAATTCTTCAGGCAGCAAGATCAAAGAAGGAAATCGGTGTATACAAAGGAGCATCCATTCAACTTTCGGCAGACTTCTCAGAAGACACCCTCCAAGCCCGAAGGCAGTGGTGGGATATAGTAAGAAAACTCAATGAAATGAAGGCCTCAGCAAGAATTCTTTATCCAGCTAAACTCTCACTCAGATTTGAAGGACAGTTATACAACTTCTTGGATAAACAACAGCTTAGGAACTTTGTAAAATCAAAACCAACCTTAAAAGAAGGACTGAAAGATCTACTATAAGACGAGACATAACCCAAATGTCACAATCTCAAGAGCTTTACCTTACTCCTGAAGTTTTGGATGAATGGCCTTGTTCCCATGGCAGTTTTTTTTTCAGTTTATTTTTTTCCTCCTCCTTCTCTTGTACTTGAGCTGTATAGAGAACAGAACCCAAAACTCTGATATGAATTAGGAATACAAATTATTTTTCTGAATATTATCTAACTTTCATTAAGAAAAAAATTTCTCCCAACAACCCTATCAAAAATGGAGAAGATATTAACAGATGCTTTCATGAAGAAGACCTATGGATAGCCAATAAGTATACAAAAATTGTTCATTATAACTTGCTTTGAGGAAAATTCAAATTAAAATGACAAAGAGAACATACTGGTGAGAATGGCATATATTAAGAAACATTTAAAACAAGAGTAGATGGGGATTACTAAATAAGGAACTCTCACTTATTGCTAGTGGAATTTTGCTTGGTTCATCCCCTGTAGAAAACCATACAAAAATTTCTTCATAAACTAATAATAAAGCTGCTTTATGACCTGAAAATTTCACTTCTCGGCTTCTCTGAAACACACACACACACACACACACACACACACCCACACACCACTAATTTAAAAAAGATATATAAACACTTATGATCACTGCAGTACTTAGTACAATACCGGGATAGAAGCAAATGAAATGTCTAATAATAGAAGAATGGCTAAAGAAATTGTAGTGTTTATACATATTGGCATTTCATGTAGCACTTAAGAAAAGAGCGTAGTGAAGTTCTATACATCACGGCTAGAAAAGGAAAGTTGTTGGATGACAGACTTAGCTAGCTTGGGAGATTTGCTATTTTATCCACTCACAGCTTAATCATTTTAAATGTTCTTAAGCCAAGATTCATACTAATGAGATCTCTCGCCTATATAAACACTGGTGAAAGCAGTTACAGAAGTCACCTTGAAGCTGAATGAGTATCTTCTGACTTATTATTATACAACTACTAAGACTTCTATGTAATCTAGATTGGGCACAGCTCCTCTTTATACCCACTGCACCCTGCATGGGACAGTTTGAATTTACCAGGAGAATACCACCCTGGCTAGTTGAGATTATGGTGTAAGATTATAGGAAGGATCATACTAGTTTGCCCTCACACAGGCAAGTGTGACCCTTTCAGTATACAGAGATCAAGATACTCAGAATCACCCTGGTACAGATAATAAATAAGAAGGACCTTGAGGGTACCATTTAGATAGCATGAAGCTCATGAAATTAAGAAATTAAGATGTATTACTTTATACCAGCCCCACCCCTCTCTCTCTCAGTGTTTTACTTAAGAGATAGTCTCAGAAGAAGGAATTAGGAATTAGTCCTGGGTGTAATCCTTTGTTTATACCTGTAATAGGGTGTGGCACCACCCTTCTACACTCTGTTTAGAGTTCTTTGTTGACAGGACCCTCCCTGTCAACAGCTAGGATTACTTTAGCGTATATAAGGGGACTGACTTGAGGCACTCTTCCCCCCTACTTTTGGGTAGGACTCCTCTCGAGTGAGATCCTTTCTCTTTGGTGGGAGACTTGGGCTCTCATGTATGGTCTCAGTTCTGACCACAGCTAGAGTTCTTTCAATATATTGGATTGCAGTGGTAGAACTTTTATACAATTAAAAGCCTTTTTGGAATTGTGCAAGACTCGTGAGGTTTCATCTGCTCCCCAGTGGCCTCGGAGGTAGAAGAGAACTTCTGTCCTCATATTGTTGGGGAC
>JAJIBD010004298.1:0-134510 GCA_021461705.1 Cryptotis parvus | reverse complement strand
GGGCCTCAAGTCAGCCCCCTTATATACACCAAAGTAATCCCAATCGGGAGTTTGTCATGCCAACAAAGAACCCTAAACAGAGTGTGGTGCCACACACCCTATTGTAGGTATAAACAAAGGTTACACCAAGGACTAATCTTGAGATTATCTCTTATGTAAAAACACTGGAGAGAGGGGGCTGATATAAAGTAATACATCTTAACTTCATGAGCTTCATGTAATCTAGATGGTACCCACAAGGTCCTTATTATTATCTGCACCAGGGTGATTCTGAGTATCTTGTTCTCATGTACTGAAAGGGTCATTCTCGCCTGCTTAGAGCAAACTAGTATGATCCTTCCTATAGTCTACCTTTAGTCTCAGCGTAGCCAGGGTGGTAGTCTCCTGGTAAATTCTAACTGTCCCACGTTGGGTGCAGTGGGTATAAAAGAGGAGCTGTGCCCAATCTAGAAAACATAGAGAGTCTTAGTAGATGTATAAGTCAGAAGTTATTCAATCAAGGTGACTTCTGTAACTGCCACACCCTCTAGAAGTGTTTACATAGAAGAGAGATCTCATTAGAATGAACATTGGCTTAAGTAAGATTAAGCTGGGAGTGAGCAAAACAACAAAACTCCCAGATTAGCTAAACATGTCCTCCAACAACTCTCCCTTTTTTGTTTACAAAAATATAAAAAATACAAGTATTCTAAATAATACATACAGAGGAGAGAAACAGAAAAGGAACAATTCCAATTACAAGGTAATATCATATGTTGTCCCAATGTCCGAATTAATTTTGAACCGGTAAAGTTCATAGTAAAATGTCTCTGGCTGTTTGGTCATAACAGACTACAGCCTGTATTGTCCTAAATTAGTGAGAGTCAATTTCCCATGAAGTCACATCTCTGGAACAAGGTCCGAAGAACTGAAGAACTGATTCTGGAACAGCAGCATTGGTGAAGACAGGAATGAGTCTCGGGAGAGCAATCATCAGGGACTCGATGTATTATCAGGAACACTGGATCAGGTCTCAGGAGCACTGGAACAAGTATCTCGAATTCTGGAACTGGAGTCTTGAGTGCTGGAACAGGTGTCCGGAACATCGGTGTGATATCTTGAACTCTGGAACAGGAGTCTTGAGCGCTGGAGCAGGTGTCTGGAACATCGGTGTGGGGCGTCTTGCAGGGGCTTCTTTAGCAAGTGGACACTGGCACGGTAACTGTACCTGTAGCTTAGGCGAGACAAAAACACTTTTCGAGGGTTAATCACAAGTAGAGATTTTAAAGCTTTGTAGGGATCCAAGTCTGGGATGGAGAGAAGAACATAAAGAAGCTCCAACATGGGTGGAGCAGGGAAATAAGTATGAGGATTGATGATTTTAAAATTGATAAACCTAGTGGATCAGCAGTGGAGCTGATGAATGTAATAGAGGTTTGTAGTGGTCAGAAATTGAGGAAGGTAGTAGTTGAGACATAACATAGACACAACATTAATCCACAAACATAATGGTGGCCACCACATGCACACACACACACACATACATTTGATCGATCAATATCTTACAGCTGTATATGTGACCCATTTAGGGTGATAAATGGTAACGAGTCAAGCGCTTCATGAATATAAAGCCGGCAAATGATGGTGAGAAAGTGTCTTTTCCTGTGAATAGAGCATTGGGAAAAATTAGTTTTGCAAATTATTAAATTTTTAGCGAGCACTGTTTTAGGAGTCTCGGAGTATTGAGCACTGTAGCGCAGGTTTACTGGATTCCAATATCTCATCCTGTGAACAGAATCATTAGAAAAACAATTTTTCATTGATTTAGCAAACATTTTTTGTAATGAGCACTGTGCTCAGAGTCCACCCATTTTTCCACCCTTTTTTTTTTGTAAGAAAGAAAATATTTAGGCTGTAAGGCAAGATATTAGACATGAACCATGATCACAGACTGCAAAACAAGATCATTATTAAAATGAACCAATCCAGGAAGTTTAAATAGCAACTTGCAATTTAAAATTTAAGACTTTATATTGAAAGAATTAGTTGTTTTCTGATTCTTGGAGAATTCTAGTCTTAACAAGTCGCAGAGGAACCCAGAGTTTCTTGGCAGGGTTATCGTCTGTAGAAATGAAAGCATAGCCTCTTCCCCGAATGAGGAGGTGACCTGCAATCCATTTATCATCAATTTTCACCCAGATAGGTGAATTGACTGTTTTTGAGTTTGCATATCTTCTTGAAAGTGACGTTCAGCCGCGGTATAGGGATCTCCTTGAGGTATATTTAAGAAGTTTAAGGTGAATAATGTTAAAGATAAAGAATCCATTGGAGGCATACTTGTTTTTCGTTGCTTTAATAGCTGAGTTTTAAGCGTTCTGTGGGCACGTTCAACTATTCCTTGTCCTTGTGGATTATATGGAATTCCTGTAATATGTTTGATCTGCCATTCCTCGCAAAAGGATTTGAAGGTTTTGCTGGTGTAAGCAGGACCATTATCTGTTTTTATGGTATGGGGAATACCCATGACGGAGAAGCACTGGAGTAAAAATGAACAAACAGATTTAGCTCTTTCAGGCGTCATAGGAACAGCCCATATGAACCGGGAATATGTATCGATGACCACATGAAGGAAAGGTTTGTTGGGAAATAAGTTAGTATGAGTTATATCCATCTGCCACAATTGGTTTTGTCTGTAAACCTCGAGGATTTGCTCCTGCTACATGAGATGTACAATGTAAAGGAGCACAGACAGGACAGTTGCGGACAATTTGTCTAGCTTGTCTCCATGGGATGCCATGGTGTACATGAAGGCGGCGGGCATTTGTATGTAGAGTCTGGTGCTCTTCCTCAGCTGATTTAAATACTGGTGCTGCCAAGAGATCTGCTGCTTCGTTTCCTCGAACCATTGGCCCGGGAGTCGGCTGTGAGAACGGATGTGGGAGATGTATATAGGGAATGTTCTATTTCGGAGGAGATCTTGTAGTTTATGGAGTAGCTCCTGAATTATAGGATTATGGGCATTTAAAGAAGCAGTGACAATTCCAGGAAATAAACCAACTACATATGCAGAATCACTCACCACATTACATGGGCCAGATACATGGGATAGTAAATGTATCAGGGTGGCGAGTTCCACTTGTTGGGCAGATTTATAATTTGTATGTACAGTAGTGGTCAACGAAGGACCTGTAATTCCACCCCTTCCTGATGAGGAGCCATCAATATAATACACTGGAGCATCAGGAATGGGAGAGGAGCGGACAATGGTGGAAATTACAAAAGGTGTCCTTTTCAGAAATTCCCAGGTTTTTCCAGCTGGGTAATGATAAGATATTTCTCCTGAAAAATCTGCTAAAGCTCTCTGAAGGATTTCACTGAGTGGTAAAACAGCTTCAATTTCTTTTTTTAGGGTCAGGTAGTACAATTACATGGGGATCATGTCCAAGTAATACTTGGGTTCTTGATCTTCCCTTAATTATGAGGTTAGCTATCATCTCAAGGTAAGGTGTAGCAGTACGATTCTGCTTGTTATGTAAGTAAACCCATTCTAACGGTCCAGATAATTGGGCTATAGCAGCAGTTGGAGACTTCGGGAGTGTTGAAGACCAAGAACCATACCTTTTCTCCGGGATTAAATCTGGAGAGGTAAGATTTTTGAAGCCGATCCATGAAAAAATCTAATTCCTTCTGAGCTTTAGGAGTTAGCTGCCTTGGGCTATTTAAAGCAGGATCACCTTCAAGGGTGCGGAACAGGTTACTGAGCTCACAGTTAGGAATACCAAGGGAGGGCGCACCCAGTTGATATCCCCCAGCAGTTTTTGAAAATCATTCAAGGTTTTGAGCCCTTTCTGACTAATGGAAATTTTTTTTGAGGGCGCACTGTAGTGCGGTCAAGAGCATAGCCCAAATATTCATATGGAGGCTGCATCTGAATTTTTTCCGGGAGCTACTTGTAAGCCAGCCTCTGGTAAAACTGTCATTACATCATTATATAAATTCTGGAGATCTCTGGAATTGTCACAAGCTAGCAGGATATCATCCATGTAGTGGATGATGTATGCACCAGGAAATTTAGCACGAATGGGTCGCAAAACCTCATCAACAAAGTGTTGACACATCGTAGGTGAATTAGTCATTCCTTGGGGCAATACTGTCCACTGAAACCTACGTAAAGGACCTTTATGATTAATGGAAGGGACTGAAAATGCAAACCTTTTCCGATCATCTGGGTGGATAGGTATGCTGTAAAAGCAGTCTTTTAGATCTATGATAATTAGCGGCCAATCCTTAGGAATAGCTGCTGGAGAGGGAGCCCAGGTTGTAGGGCTCCCCATGGGTACCATAGTAGAATTTACATTCCTTAAGTCAATCAGCAAACGCCATTTGCCTGATTTTTTCTGTATTACAAAAACAGGAGAATTCCCATTCTGAAAACGTTTCCTCAATATGTCCTAATTTCAGCTGTTCTTCCACTAGATTTGTTAGCGCCTCTAACTTTTTTGGTATTGAGGGGCCACTGTGGTGTCCATATAGGTTTGTCAGACTTCCACTGAATACGGATAGGTGGTGGGCGCTAACCACAGCGGCCCCAATTAAAAAGGGTTACTCCCGGTGTTAGGCTTATTATGGAGAGCTGGAATTGGTGCTCGACAGGGAATTGGACGAGGTATGTGGATTACTGCCCCCCACTGCTCCAACATGTCTCGACCCCACAAAGTTAAAGGCATAGGGGCTATATAAGGCTGGACCATGGCTACATTCCCTTCAGGGCCAATACACGGCAGCCACCTCGCACTCTGTCGGAGAAGAGAGGAGGAGATATTGCCTACCCCGCTCAGGCTATGGGACACTTTCTTTAGGGCCCACTTAGAGGGCCAATACTTGGTGGAGATTATGGATATGTCTGCCCCTGTATCCAACATGCCTTTGAATTTCCTTTTATAAATTTCAATGGGTATAACCGGCCGCTTGGCCTGAGAAATTCTGGCAGTGTACCCAACTAGATAGTTAGCAGGTGGCTGGTGGGCTTGGTTCTGTGTGGCTGCATAACCAACAATGAAGTTGGCAGAATGGTTGGTACTGTTTAAGCCACCAGCTGTAGGGTGTTCGGACTGACTATACGGATCCTCAAAAAATAATAATAGTTTAGCAAGTGGTTCCCCTTTTTAAAAGTCCATTTAGTTGGCACAGATATTGACAGTATTATTTCTCCATGAGATTCAGGATCCAGAAGTCCGAAATGCACCATAATTCCCTTAAATTTCAGCCAATCGCTCCCCTGAATTAAACCCATACTACCTGGGGAGCAGGTCCTTTTATCCCTGTTTTTAGCATGTAGGGGTCTTGACTTGGGTATATTGTGACAGTCTTAGGGCAAAGAATGTCGAGACTGCCACTGCCTGATGGGGTAGGCTGGAGAGTATTTATTGATTGCAATTCTGTGGGTTCTGATTCGGAGGATACTGGGCAGGTGGGATGAATGAGGGTGCCCCCTGGATTCAGCTGGGCCTGGGGCTGGCCCCCACCCAGTTTCCCGCATTCGGGGGGAGGCATAGGTGTCATTTGAGCCTGCGGAACTTGTGGAACCTGGGAGGGAGTCCATGTAATATTTCCCATAAAGGGATTATTAGGATGTTGCCCTGTATTGATAGTTTTAGGAGATGGGCAATCTCTACGGTTGTGCCCCTTCCCTCCACAGTTAAAGCAGGTTATCTGTCCAGATGAAGCCTGAGGCTGACTTCGTCTCCGAGACCGACAGTCTCTGGCCCAATGTTTTCCCTTCCTGCACCTTGGGCATGGTCCAGGTGGGGCCCTCCGAGGGGTGGAGCTGCGATTATTAGAATAGTTTCTCTTTGTTTGTTTGTTTATTCTTTGAAGTTTATTGTTTCTCCCCCTAGAGCTGTCTGACATTTCATCCCCCTCCTGATCCTCCTGCTGTATGGGATAAGCCTCTATATCATCCTGTGTTTTATGGGAGGTTAAACCGACATTTCTACAGGCCTTTAGATACCCCATGAGGTCAGCCTTTTCCTTAATACCATATAGTAATGCTCGACATTTTTGATTAGCATTCTCATATGCTAAGTTTCGTTTTAGGATTTCTTGAGTGGTTGGGTCTTGAACCTGTCTTTGGATTGTTTCACATAATCTCCCAACAAAATCAAAAGTATGGTTCATCACGACCCTGGTAAATTTTTGTATAGCTACCTAGAAATTCTGGGTCGGAACCTACTCTTTCCCACGCCTTTAATGCTGTCTCCCGAACGAATTTTAAAATAGGTTCAGGTAATGTCGCTTGTTTTGCTTTGTTTTTCCATTCACCTTCACCTTTTTAGCATGGCAAAAGTTATAGTATGGCCTGATTTCTTTTCTCTTAAAGTGTCAATATTCTGGTTAACCCCATCTGCATACCACATATGCCATTGCATGTACTGTGATTTGTTTAGACAAGTATCGGCCACCGTTTCAAAGTCTCCCAATACCCACTGACTACTTTCGCCTCCAATCAGCTAAATATTTTAAAGTATAAGGACTTGATATTCCAAACCTGTCGCAAGCCTTCCTAAACGGAGTTATTGCCTCAATTTTTAAGTCCTCATGAATCGGTTTTACTTTATCTTTAGATTGGTCATGAGAAAGATTGCTGGGCTTTGCTCTTTGACTCGAGCTAATCTGTTCCTCCCGTTCTTCCTCATCAGAGCTTGTGGTATCTGGCAGAGGAACATCTACCCCATTGAGGGTATTAACTCTGGGGAGATTTTCAGCTTGGGAATTTGCCTCCCTCTGGGTTTTCCTGTTCCTCCTCTAAGTTATCAGCCACATTAGAATTCTTTTTTTAGATTTTTTTGCTGGGAATGTATACACCTTTTTCAAGTCTACAGCTTTGGGGCGTGTTTGTGAACGGCTTTTTAGTTGGTTCACGCCTCAGTATTGGGTATGCGCCAGGTCCTGATTGATAAGTTATGAAATCAGAAATCTCCCTGCGTAACACATCCATTTCTTGGTTTAAGTTTTCAAGTTTCCTATATGTTTCTTCCTTTTGTTCTTTCAATCTTATGTGTAACTTCCAAACCTCCTCTTTCTGTCCATCTATTCTATCTCTCTGTTTGTCAATTTCTTCCTCTAAGATAATGCTGATTTTATCGATATCCTTCTTCTGCTCTTCAAACTTTATTTCAAATTTTAAATCCTGTTTAATAATTTTATTTTCCTGTTCTTCTAATTTTTCTTTGAATTTTAAATCCTGTTCTTCTAATTTTTCTTTGAATTTTAAATCCTGTTCTTCTAATTTTTCCTCAAATTGTAAAATCTGTTTAATAATTTTACTTTCCTGTTCTTCTAATTTCTTTTCAAATTTTAAACTCTGTTTAATAATTCTGTCCTCAAGCTTTAAGACCAGTTTACCTGTAGTTTTATGATTCTCACTTATTTCTTTAATCGCTGAGTAAACCTCGTCCCTAAAGATTGCATTCAAACTATTACTTTCTTCCCTCTCTCTATTAAACATTGTCCTTACACAAAGGTACAGTTTAAAAATAGCAAGGACCCAGATGATTTGTGAAAAGATTGAGTAGTTCTCAGAAAGGAACTTCATTGACTGGGCTATGTATGATTCTGACCCAATAAAAGGTACAACATATCTATACCACGAGAAATCCATCATTTCACTCACGGTTCGGACGCCAGATGATCTCTGTCCGATGATGATTAGGCCAGACGATGTCCGTCGTGCCCACCCAGGGACGCCAAATGTCGGGAACCCCCGCGGGGTCCCCGACAATGTCAGGACAGAGGTTGTCTTCTACCTCCGAGGACGCCGGGGAAAGATGAAAACTCACGAGTCCGGTGCAGTTCCAAAAAATGGCTTTTAATAGTACAAAAGCTCTTCCACAGCACTAGAAGATGGAGCAAAAAGGTCAAAGAGCAAAAGACCAAAGCCAAAAGCCAAAAGCCGCAGGGAACCAAAAAGCTGAAGGCTGAGGGAACCAAAAGGCAAAAGGTGAAAGGGCCTCAAGTCAGCCCCTTATATACACCAAAGTAATCCAATCGGGAGGTTGTCATGCCAACAAAGAACCCTAAACAGAGTGTAGTGCCACACACCCTATTGTAGGTATAAACAAAGGTTACACCAAGGACTAATCTTGAGATTATCTCTTATGTAAAACACTGGAGAGAGGGGGGGCTGATATAAAGTAATACATCTTAACTTCATGAGCTTCATGTAATCTAGATGGTACCCACAAGGTCCTTATTATTATCTGCACCAGGGTGATTCTGAGTATCTTGTTCTCATGTACTGAAAGGGTCATACTCGCCTGCTTAGAGCAAACTAGTATGATCCTTCCTATAGTCTACCTTTAGTCTCAGCGTAGCCAGGGTGGTAGTCTCCTGGTAAATTCTAACTGTCCCACGTTGGGTGCAGTGGGTATAAAGAGGAGCTGTGCCCAATCTAGAAAACATAGAAGTCTTAGTAGATGTATAAGTCAGAAGTTATTCAATCAAGGTGACTTCTGTAACTACCACACCCTCTAGAAGTGTTTACATAGAAGAGAGATCTCATTAGAATGAACATTGGCTTAAATAAGATTAAGCTGGGAGTGAGCAAAACAACAAAACTCCCAGATTAGCTAAACATGTCCTCCAACACTGTACCTTTCTCTGTCTTACCTAACCTCCTGACTCCCACATAATTGAAATAGATTCCACTCACTGACAAGAACACCTGATCCATGTTTTCCCTGTCCTTGGATATTGGTATTATGCGTTTTTTTTTATATTCTGCATAAATGCAGTCATTGTATAGCTGACCTTTTCCCTCTGGCTAATTTCACTCAGCATGATCCTCTCCATGTCCATCAGTTATAGGCAAATTTCAAAACTTCTTATATCCTAACAGCTACATATAATAAAAATTTTTAAAAAGAGCAAAAAAAAATTAAAACACTGTTTAATTTAATACTGGAATCAATTGACTCTGTATAGAGAAATGACAAAATAACAAAAGATGGATGTGTGTGTGTGTCTGTGTTTTATTCTGTGAGTAATATGAGTTCTCAAGAGTAATTACTTCTGTCTTTTACAGAAACTTCTGAAGCCACATCATAAAATAGTATTAGCAGTAGAGAATGATAATATTTTATGTTTTTAATGATGAAGGCTATGGTTCAAGGCACATATGTAAATTATAATGATACTAAAAAATCTAAACTATGAGTCTAAACTGTGAACTTCAAAACATACATCTTCATCTACCATGTGATTTCTCAGAAATGTATTATATTTTATATTACAAATTAAGATTGAAAGAGTTGGCCACCCGATGGGGTGACTGACTGGGAGCCTCGGAGCGCCGCACCTACCAAGGAAAACTCTGAGAGACCGGGTCCTATGCAAAAGCAAGGGTTTTATTAATAAACGAGTATACTCGGGCCCATAGCATGACCCCAAGTGGTCAGTGGCTAAGAGCCCCCGAGCCCTTCCAGGGAGGATCTTTTAAGAGATAGTTCCTGCCGCTATAGAAAAGCCCACGCATAAACATCCGATAGATTTAAAATATTATATCAAGGTCTGCGCACAGGCAGCCAATCACTTTGTACCAAGTAACCATCTCCCACCAATCAGTTCATTCTTAATACTTCTTTCTGTATTTGGTGTGGCTAGATACACGCGTGGGATCATGGGTCAGTAACAGCTATGCGTGCAGGAATGCAATCCAGGCAATTCAGGCCAGATGGTAGATTCTGGGCAGGGGTCTCATAACTTCTAACAGGAATTTGTTCTGGGTCTTTTGTAGATAACAAAAAGGTTACTTCAAGATGAAAAGGACACTCAGGCCCAAAATTGGTAACTTTCCATGAGTAGGCCTGCCCTGGTTGGGAAAGGGGTTTCTGCCTTCTTTCAAGATAATATTAGTATTTACAAAATTCTGTGTTTACTCAGTTTTTATCCATCCATGCTTTCAAGCATGCATTAATCCCTTCAGTGATTAACAGTGACTGTTGTATTGACTCTACTATAAGGGTAGTGGGGCAAAGGTCTTGCATATTTTCAAAATTCTTGTAGCATAATTGAGGAACTGAAAACTTAGTCCTACCACTGAACTTTGACTGTTGGTTTACTAGCTTACTTACTAGCACTGGGTTTTGTAGTGCAAATGAGGGATTGTTTTTCTCCTTCCTATAAGTCTTTTGCATATGTTTAAGCTAAGGGATTTGTTCTTGAATAAACACACAAAAAATGGTTGGGCAGTACAGTGGTGAGTAATTTAGCTCTGAATTATTTTCTCCTGTATTTCTGCCATATTTTCTAACTATAAATCTCAGTACCATTTAGATTGAATCTAATTCCTCACTGGAGGAAGAAGCATAATTTCTTCTGACAATTTTGACACTGGAGAAGAATTGTTCCTTGGAAAATGTGAAGAAAGAGTCGTCGGTGGCTTTGGTGTCCTTGTCAACACGAACACGGCCATCAACATTGATTCATTTGAATGCCTAACAAACCAGATAGGACTATTACACTTGAAGAGATGTGACCCACTACCAGCAATTTCTATCTTCATTGTCTACACACCAGCATCCACATACAAGTAAAATGAAATTGAGAAATTCTACATGGAACTGGAGGAGTTCTATAAAAAGATCACACCTTCTACAAGATCATAGTTGGTGATTTTAATGCCAAAATAGGACCAAGAAGATCTGCTGAAGAACTCCACATCGGGACTCATGGCCTAGAATGGAACGAATAGGGTGAGAGACTAACTGAGTTCATCATGTCCACCAAGACCATTCATGAGAACGCACAGTTCCAGAAGGCTGAAGAAAAACATTGGACATAGGAATCTCCTGGTGGACAGTTCCACAATGAAATTTATCACATCACCTTCAATAGACGGTTTTGTCTGACCGATGTTGCTGTCTCCCCAAATTCCAAACAGGATCGGACCACCGTCTCCTTTGTGCAAAATTCTACTTCCTGCAACAGGGAGAAAAGGCTGCAAAGTTTAAGAAGAGAACTCCCAGAACAACCACCAACTGGGAACTCTTTGGCACCATTACAGTGACATGGGAAGATACAATCATTGACGACATCGATGAAGAATACAACCGACTGGTTCTGCACCTCCATAATTGTGCGAAGAATGCCAAGAGAGATAGACACAAAAGGAAGCCTGCCCTCAGAAACTCTCGAGCTCATTCGCCAACGTGGCAAGGCGCGAGCCTCAGGAGACCAAATGCTAACATCCAAGCTTGCTAAGCGGTGCAGAGAAGCGATAAAAGGAGACCTCAAAGACAGAAGAGCAGAAGTATTGGAAGATGCAGCAGAAGCCGGGAAAAGCATTTGCACCGCCCGCCTGTCCTTAGCCAACAATAAGACCAAGATGACTGCCCTCCGATGCCCTGAAGGATCTATCACATCTTCCAGAAAGGCAATGGAGAAGATTATCCATGACTTCTACTCAGATCTCTTTGATAGCCACATCCACCTGCCCACATACCAAATTCCACAGGATGGAAATGTATTCCCAATGTTCTCCCTTCTGAAATCCGACATGCCATCTCGTTGGTAAAGAAGGAAACAGCACCAGGCCCAGACAAAGTCAGACCCGAACACCTGAAGAATCTGTCATCGGTACTCATCAATACACTAGTTCGACTCTTCACACTCTACCTGTCTGAATGCAAGATTCCCTCCCAATGGAAAACCAGCAGGACAGTTTTACTGTTCTAGAAGGGAGACATTCACGACATTGGCAACTATCGCCCCATCTGCCTGTTGTCCATCATCTACATGCTGTTCACTCGAGTCATCCTGAACAGGATTGGCAGAACACTAGATGAAGGACAACCATGTGAGCAAGGAGGATTCTGGAAAGGATTCAGCACAATCGACCATATCCACACAGTAACCAAGCTCATTGAGGTTTGTAGGGAGTACAAGATGCCACTCTGTCTCACGTTCATTGATTTAAAGAAAGCCTTTGATTCTGTGGAGACTGAAGCTGTCATCGAACCCCCTAGCCAAACAGGGGTGTTCAAACCCAATACATCAAGATCCTTCATGAGCTGTATTATGGATTCACACCAGGATCTCACCGTTCTACAAAGAAGTGATCATTGATGTCAAAAGAGGGGTTCAACAGGGTGATACCATTTCACCAAAACTCTTCAGCGCCACTTTGAGAGCATCATGCGACAATTAGAATGGGAAGAAATGGGAGTAAAGATAGATGGTCGGCAACTACACCACCTCCACTTTGCTGATGACATAGTTCTAATAACACCAAACATTAGCCAAGCAGCACAAATGCTGGCTGACTTCGACGGAGAATGTAGAAAGATAGGTCTACAGCTGAATCTAAATAAAACAATGTTTATGAAAAATGAACTAGTTCCAGAGGCCCCATTCACTCTCAATGGAACAAACATCTCTGAATGCAGCAGTTATGTGTACCTAGGTCGAGAAGTCAACATGATGAACTACCTAAAAACTGAGCTGCGCAGGAGGAAGAGAGTGGCATGGAATGCCTTCAAAGGCATCAAAGACATAGCTAAAGGGACAAAGAACCTCCACCTCCAGGCACATCTCTTTGACTCCACCGTTCTCCCTGTGTTAACATACGCCTCAGAGACCTGGGCCCTATGAAAGCAGAATGAGAATGCTATTTGGGTCTCCCAGAGAGGAATCGAAAGAGCTATGCTTGGAATATCATGCCTCACTCTAATGAGAGAAGGAATCTGGAGTTCCGATCTCTGTCGCTATTCCAAGGCACTGAAAATCAGATGGGCTGGACATGTAATGCAATTTGGAGATGACCGCTGGACTAGAGCTGTTACCGACTGGATCCCATGGGATGTCAAAAGATCACTTGGCTGCCCCCTAAAAGATGGCAAGACTTCCTTGTTAAGACCCTGAAGGAATGGTTTGATGCTCTTCGTATTCCTGAATCAACCAGGTGCCATTGGGCTACATTGGCATGTGATAGGGTCCAATGGAAATGTTACTGGTGCCCGCTCAAGCAAATCGATGATCAAGTGATCAAGTGATAAGCCATGCATTGCCCTGCAGCAGAGCACTTAAGACTTGCCTTGGAGCTGAGCAAGACTGTTGTTTTGTAGATAAGACCCTGAAGGGGATGGAAATGATGGTGGGGAGCATAGTTTGGATCATATATTTCCCCAGAAAGATCGCCCTATGTATTTAATCTCAGGTGGTATTATGTAGTTATATATGTAGTGTTAGGTTGGCGTTATCGGACCTTGGATCCACCACTGCCACGCAAAGGAAGGCTACCTCCGAGGAAAGTGGAAGCAGGGCTCAACATACCCTACAGTGGCTCACAAGAAGAACCCTCCCCCAAGTTGCACTTGGGGAAACAAAGTGCAGAGACTAACTCTATAGCTTGTCCAGGGTTAGGGACTGTGCATTGGAGCGATCCCTCAGAACCAGCAGGCCTTGTGCAACAAAGGTGGCTACTCCCCACTCCCTCCTTCAGGATGGTGGGCTTGCTCTCGGTCAGAATTTACTCCCTGCTTGTCTCAGACAGCACTCAACCATACAACAGGAGAATTCTGTGTCATGGTTTTTATCTTTCCTAGAGTCAAATATTATGCTGGCAATGCATTTTCCACGTTCCAAGTGCTCCAGACATCATAAATAGAAGCAATATCTACCTTGACCCTTGCCGCCTTGCTCCAGCTGGGAGTGGCTGGAACAGGGACTGGCATAGACTCCCTAGCAACTCAACACAGTGGGTTTGATTCCCTCAGGACTGCCATTGATCAGGATTTAGAAAGCATAGAATCTGCCATCAGTCATCTCGAAAAGTCCCTGACCTCCCTGTCTGAAGTAGTGCTTCAAAATAGATGGCGGCTGGACCTCCCTACTGCTACAGCAAGGGAGGCTATGTACTGCCTTTGAGGAAGAATGTTTTATGCTGACCACACTGAAGTCGTTCACGACTCCATGGCCAAGGTTAGGGAAGGAATAGCAAAGGGCAAGCAGGACAGAGAGGCAAAAGAAGATTGGTTTGAGGGGCTGGAGCAATAGCCCAGCAGGTAGGACATTTGCCTTGCATGCGGCTGGCCATGCCGGCCGGGTTCGATCCCTGGCATCCCATATGGTCCCCCGAGCACTGCCAGGAGTGATTCCTGAGTGCAGAGTCAGGAGAAACCCCTGAGCATTGCTGGGTGTGACCCAAAAAAGCAAAAAAAAAAAAAGAAGGTTGGTTTGAATCTTGGTTCAATCAGTCCCCATGGTTCTGTCCACTCTAATTGGCCCCTTAATTATCTTACTTCTGATCCTCACTTTTGGTCCCCTCATTTCAAACAAGCTAGTCGAATTTGTCAAAGAGCGTTATTAACACTGTCCAGCTCTTCATACTACGACAACAGTATGAATAAATTCATAGGACAGGCCCTGAGGAGGATTCCTTAGTTTAGAACAGAAAAGGGGGATGTTAGGGGGAGAAAAATGGCAGGCAGGTTCAGTGAGCCAAAAATGTTGCTGTGGAAAGTCATCGAGGGCTCGTCATCCCACACACCCCATCCGGCCTTGGGAAGAACATTCAGGCAGGCTCAGCCCAGCAGCCTGGAAAAGTAAGTTTCTCTGCCCCGCCTGTTATCTAGAAACCGCTCGGGTGCATGCAGGGCATACTGATGTTTAGAACATCCAGGGACATAACAATACAAGTTGTCTGTGTGACTTGAGCAATGTAGTTCTTTGAATCATGTTCTTTAAGTTTGTGCAGGTTATGACATAAATTATGGCTATATAATCTAAAGCTTTCTCTTACTCGGGGTCTTGCCTTGGCCTGCATGCCTGAGAGGCTTGACCCCAGCTAGCTGGCTTAATAAACTCCGCTTGCCTTTTGCATTACTGGCTGGTTTCTCTGTGATTCCTAAGAACTTGAAACTCTGGACCCTAACAGTAGTTATTTTTTATAGTTATATACCTATACTTAAATATGTAGTTCTATATGTAGCTCTCTGCATG
Organism: Cryptotis parvus; assembly: GCA_021461705.1. Classification (NCBI taxonomy): domain Eukaryota; kingdom Metazoa; phylum Chordata; class Mammalia; order Eulipotyphla; family Soricidae; genus Cryptotis; species Cryptotis parvus. The sequence goes on along the minus strand of JAJIBD010004298.1, from coordinate 119,534 downwards.
GCAGACCCTGGCAAGCTACCCATGTCGTATTTGGTATGCCAAAAACCAGTATCAATTATAGACCATGACCTGAAGGAATGGTTTGAGGCTTTTCATATTCCTGGAGCTAGCAGATGCCCTTGGGCTACACTAGCATGTGACAGGACATATGGAGATGTTACTTTACTGGTGCCCACTCAAGCAAATCCATGAACAACAGGAAGACAAGTGATACAAATGATATGTAGTTCTATATGCTCTTACTGTATTTATACAGATACTAGAAATATTATTAAAGTGATTATTTTCTAGACTAGAAGAGAGAAAAACAATGCTCTGTGTTGGTTTCTCAATAAGCTTAGGAAGCAGATTTTTTGGTACCCTGGAGAATTTGCACCAATAAGAGTAAACCAGCTTTCACCTCTGGTTGCTCCTTGCCCCTAGCTCTTTGCAAGGATATAACTCTTGCATTTTAGGGGTCATGGTGTATGAGGCAGGCTGTCATTCGGTGTGGAGTTGGAAAGTGTGTGTGGCAATTGGTGTGCTTTGAAGTTAGAAAAAATAAAGCCTTGGATTTTCTAAACTTCACTTGTGGGTGGTTCTTTGTTCATTGGCTGGCGGGGACAGATATCAGCCCCTAATGTGACCAGGGAATTGGACTGACTCCAGTACTGTTGGGGATCCCAAACAGCCTCAACACTCTTTGTTCCTTATATTTCCTTTAGGTTTTGATTTATGAATTTGGATACCATATCATTTAATTCATTAAAGAATTTTTATTGATAACGATGTAGTCAGGCAGACAGGGGGGCCCACATGGCAATGAGTTCTTGCTCTAAGGCTGTCCAGTGTCACCTTTTGAACTAGGAACCAAGACTTGATGAGACCCATTAGTCAACAACAAACCCTGAGGGAGCTGGATCAGCCTTTCTCTGCCCAGCCCTTAATCTGGCTACATACCAGGACAAAAGATTCAGCAGAAGCAGGTCAAGAAAAGGAGATTTTCAAAATCTCCCCTTGGCAACAGCCCTAGCAACTGACTTTAACCTAGGCTGAAGCCCCATATGGGAGTAGCTTGGGAAGAAACCTATAAAAGTTATCCTGACCAAAGGACTGCCCTGCGTATACTGCCTGAGGCCATGTTCTGCTTGAGCCCATGTGGCTGAGCACATATGGTGCCTGAGCACATGTGTTGCCGGCATCTCCCCTCTTGAGATGTGTTCTCTCTCTCTCTCTCTCTCTCTCTCTCTCACACACACACACACACACACACACACACACACACACAGACACTTTCCCCCCCTCCTTCCCCTTCCTAAAACCTCCATAATAAAATCTATTCTACTTCACTGCTTGGCTACTTCTAAAAATGTTTTTTCTCGATGAAGACAAGAACCCTGAGGAAACCCTGGGTAAGGCTTGGGACTGACTTGCCTTTTATCAGTCCTTATCCTGTCCAGCAGGTCCCGGCAGAGGCAGCTGGGGAAAGTGACCATCTCTCTCTCCTTCCTGCCTCAAATAAGCCGCCTGTGAAGCCTACCTACATCAATGCTATAGTTAGAGTCTCCCCCAAATTGGCATAGTAATGCCCAGAGTGATGGTTGAGCAGTGGTTTGCTCTGGACTTCTAATCTCACATGACTGGTTGCTGGTGCTCTGAATTAAACCTGATCAGTTGGTTTCTTCCCTGAGTTAGTCTTCTCTAAGGAAGCTCTTACTTAAAATCCTTTATGCCAAATTCAAAAGAGCAGAGAGATGAAGTTGTGAACAGATACAGAAAATAAATATTGTTAAAATAAGGTAAAAAGAGCAGAGAAAAATAAAACTTAAGTTTTTGACTATTTGGGACATTTTGTGATAGGTATAAACAGAGACTCTTGCATCAGAGGATGAATTTATAGAAATCTGTCAGCGATTTAATTGCTGAATTGCCTTGGGAGAAAATTTAGCATTTCAGAGTCTTATCTGTGAAATAATGATAGCTGAAACAGCTCCTTGGCAAGGCAAAGTACACATGTTGTTTCTAAGTTGTTAAATATGATATAAATATTTGGTGACTTGTCGGGAGCCGCTGGGGTTCCCAACAGTACCAGGAAGTGAGTTCCCTTCTACCTTGGAAGCCTGTGGGAGATGGATGAAAACTTAGGAATCCGGCAAGGTTTTAAAATGCTTTACTTATCGCAGATTCAGGCATACAAATCAGTGATAGGAAAAACCCTGTGCTTAGGATTCCCGGCTAGAACCCCAGCCACATGTAGGCCAAGATGGCGGCCACCACATGTTAAGGCCCTGTAGAGAGGAGACAAAGACAAGACTCCAGCAAAAAGGAGTGCGAGTCCCAAAAGAGAGCCCAAAAGAGAGAGAGAGAGAGCAAGAGATTAAGCAGGTTAGTTTTATCCCCGTGCAACTCAGACCTCCCACTTTTATGGGAAGCAGTAAAGGCCAAATGCCCTCAGGTAATTTTTCCCAGCACCTCACCTAGGCCCTTTTATATGCTAATGTCTTGAGCCAAGATCTGCCTGGAAATGTCTTTATAGGGTAGAGAAGGGGGTTTCTGGGATGGCATGCCTCTGTACCAAAGACTATCTAAAGCCAGTTAAATATTTCTCCAAGCCTTCACAAGAGTCTCATCTTTACTTCATGGTAGTTTGTATTTTAGTTGCTTCTGTATTATCAGGGAGTCATGCTTGCTTGCTTGGAGGCAAACAGCATTTATCTCTGGTCTAATTACTTAGGGATCCAATGTGGCAAGGCAAATATGCTGGTAAGATCTAGCTAGTCCCACAGTGATTGTAGTAGCATGAGAGAATATTTATACCAGCCAGTACAGAATACATGGTCAGATAAACTGCCACATTTAAACTACCCCCTATCTACAAAGTGATCTGCAGGGAGGCAATCCAGGGCAGATTCAGAGGCTCTTAGGTGTTCTGCAACAGTGGCTTTGTCATATTATTTATCCATTTCCCCTCTATTTTTAAAGACCCTATGTATTTAGAAATATAAACCAGATCCACCTTCATGTTATTATGGAATCTAACGGGTGCGTTTGATGTCTATGTTTTGATTCTATGTATATTCATGAAAATAAAAAAGAGTGAGAAAATTAGTTCCTGCCCAATGTATTCCAATGAGAATTTTGATAAGCAGAATAATTATTTAATTGGTACATTTCTATTTCTACTACTGTCAGATTAGGACAGAGGATCTTTATGCAAATCAAGGAGATTTGAGAAATGGATGCTGATTTATGGATTACCAGTAATAAATCAACATATTTTTTGACCTTGGGAAATTAACTCAAAGAACAAGGTCAAAGACATCAGCTCTAAACAAGTCTACATAGAAAAATGAGACATTAAAGCCAATTAAATAATATTCTAACCTTCCCATCATGTTAAACATGAATATAACTGAATATACTATCACGCTTTATTAAGGATTGACTTATGCCCTTAAAATTTATATGTTCAGGTTCTAATCTCTGATGTGATATTAGGAGCTAGGGTCTATTAGGTGGAAATTATGGTTAAATTAAGTCATGAAGGTGCAGTATTAAACAGATCAGCTTATAAGAAGAGAAAGAACATCCCCCTTATCTCTCTTTGTCTCCTGTTTCTTCTCATTCATTTTACTCTTTCTTCCTTATCCCTCCCCTTCCTTTTCTTCTCCTTTTGCTACCCATGTTTTCTTCCCTTCCATCCCTCTTCTCCTCACTCCTCCCCTCCCTTCTCCTCTCTTCTCCTCCTTTGCCCTCTCTTTCACTCTCCTGCCTCATTCCTCTCTGCTCCCTAACTCTTTTATTGGATGACAGGCCTAGCTAGCTTGGGAGCTTTGCCGTTTTATCCACTCACAGTTTAATCTATTTACATGTTCTCAAGCTAGGGTTCATACTAATGAGATATCTCTTCTCTGTAAATACTGATGTAGGGTGTAGCAGTTACAGAAATCACCTTGACTCTGAATGAGTAACTTCTGACTTATTATTAAACATCTACTATGACTTCTATGTTATCTAGATAGAGCACAGCTCTTCTATACCCACTGGACCCAGAATGGGACAGTTAGAATTTACCAGGAGACTACTACCCCTGGCTATGTTGAGACTAACACTTAAGATTATAGGAAGGATCATAGTTTGTCCTCTAGCAGGTGAGTGTGACCCTTTCAGTGTACAGAGAACAAGATACTCAGAATCACCCTGGTGTGAATAATAAATAAGAAGGACCTTTGAGTACCATCTAGATTACATGAAGCCTATGAAATTAAGATGTATTATTTTATACCAGCCTCCTCTCTCTCTCTCTCCAGTGTTTTACATAAGAGATAATCTTGGAAGAAGGGATTAGTCCTTGGCTTAATCCTTTGTTTAATACCTATAGTAAGTTGTGACACCATGCTTCTACACTCTTCTACTATCTAGAAGCTGTTTAGGGTTCTTTGTTGACAGGACCCTCCCTGTCAACAGTTAGGATTACTTTTGTGTATATAAGGAGACTGACTCGAGGAACTCACCCCCTTGTTGGGTAGGTCTCCTCTTTGGTAGGACTATCCTTTCTGGTAGTGTTGTAGGCAGGCAGACAGGGGGTGTCACATGGCAATAAAAATTCCTAAAGAAGAAAAAAAAACTGGTCCTTCATCTATCCATAGTCACACCTGTTTGAAAACCGAAACCAGACTTGATAAGACCACTATCAACAATAGACCCTGAGGGAAGGGAAGGCCAAAGGGAATGTGTGAAGCCCTTATACCTTCTAATGGCTTTAGTTAATTATATCTCCTAAGGGAGATGAATCAGCCTTCAAGCCCAGGACCCAGCTCCCAGGAGACTCCAGAGCATTTCAGTCAAAGAAGACCACTCCCAAAGTCTACTCCCTTGGCAACGGCCCTAGCAACCTAGGTTGACTCCCGATATGGAGTATCTTCGGGAGAAATCTATAAAAGTTGTCCTGACCAAAGGGCGGCACGCATTATGCTTCATGGACACACATGTTGCCTGAGCCCATGTGACCAAGCACATGTGGTGCCTGAGCACATGTGTTGCCCGCATCTCCCCTCTTGAGATGTGTACTCTCTCTTACTCACTCTCCTTCGTTGGAGTAGTCCTTGCTTTCCTTTGAGTGCATTACTCTCTCTCTTTCTCTCCTCTTCCCTTTCCTAAAACCTCCTTAATAAAATCTGTAAAACTTCACTGCTCGTCGACTCCTGAAAATTCTTTTTCTTCGAGGAAGACAAAAACCCTGAGGCAACCCTGGGTAAGGCCTAGGATCAGTCCTAAGCCTGCCCAGTGGGTCCTGTGTGGCAGAGGCAGCTAGGGAGAAAGTGACCATCTCTCTTCCCTTCCGGCCTCACATAAGCTACCCGTGAGGCCGACCTGCTTCAGTAGGATCCTCTTTGGTGGGAGATTTGGGCTATTGTGTATGGTCTAAGTTCTGACAAGAGCTAGAATTCTTTCATTATATTGGATTGTGGTGGTAGAGCTTTTCTACTATTAAAAGCCTTTTTTTTGAACTACGCCAGACTTGTGAGTTTTTATCCTTTCCCTGGTGGCCTTGGAGGTAAAGAGAACTTCTGTCCTGATACTGTTGGGGACCCCAGCGGCTCCTTAACACACTTTCACACAAAGGTAGAAATATTTGAGCACAGGGGTGGGAAGACTGTTGTGCAATAATAAGCTAAGATAAAACTACACCAGAACATTGGATTCCTAATCGGACATTTAGTTTCTGAATATTTGAACTTTTGTTGTTTAAGCCACTTGATCTATGCTATTTTAACACGCTTTCAGTATTTATTAATCCAGGAAACTTATTTTTTGTGAACATAATGAGTGCTGTGTATATATACTAAGCTAGCCGCTGGAAAACAGTGTAACTATTAGAACCCAGTTCTTGCATTTAGTATTTCAGAGGTTAGCAAAATGGACAACATAATTGAAAAATTAAAAATCAGGGTATGATTGAAATAAAGAAAGAAGTATTGATACACAAAGGAGAGTAATACATCTCCTGAACATATCAGGAAACTTTTACTACTAGTAGTGACCTTTAAAGCATTACTTCTTATATTGAGGTTAGGACATCCTAGACAAAAAAGCAACATGTGAGAAAAGTTGGAAGAGGAAACTATGCTTGGAGATAGATAGAGTGTATATTTTTATGCAAGCATATAAGATATAAGATACTAGAGGAAGAGTTAAAAGAGAAGTGTGGTGTTGCAGGACTCCTCTAAGAGCCTCTGCATCTGCTCTGAATTGCCTCCTACAAATCACTTCGTAGATAAGGGGGTAGTCTAAATGTGGCAGTTTATCTGACCATGTATTCTGTATTAGCTAGTATAAATATTCTCTCATGCTACCACAATCATCGTGGGACTAGCTAGATCTTACAAGCATATTTGCCTGGCCACATTGGATCCCTAAGTAATTAGACCAGAGAGAAATGTTGTTTGTCTCCAAGCAAGCAAGCATGGCTCCCTGATAACTCAAAGGCAATTAAAATACAAAACTACTGTGAAGTAGACTAGACTTGTGAAGGCTTGGAGAAATATTTAACTGGCATTAGTATTAGTCTTTGGTACAGAGACATGTCATCTCAGAACCCCCTTCTCTATGCTATAAAGGCTTTTCCAGGCAGAGCTTGGCTCAAGACATTAGCATATAAAAAGACATTAGGTGAGGTGCTGGGAGAAATTACCTGAGGGCATTTGACCCTCCCCTGCCAGGGGAAGTTACATATAGCTTAAAGCTCCTCCCAGTTCTGCTAGGAGGCTTTGAATTAGCTGTGGGTCCTTGTAAACAGTCAGAAGGTCGCCTGAAGTTGCTTCATTTCTATAGAGCTATTTTCCTGTTTTCATCTCTAGATAGCCCAGCCTATTCTGGGCTGGGCTGGGGAGTTTGGGCAGATTTCTAGATATAAAATAAGCTGCAAGAAGAAAGAAACTTTTCCCCCTTTTTGCCATTTCAGCTTCCCTTGGCGTTTTGCTTCTCCAACCTCTCCATTCTCTGTTGGGCCTCAACACGTGGTGGCAGCCATCTTGGCCTACACCTGGCTGGGGCCTAGCTGGAAACCCAGAGTCCGGAGGTTTTCCCTGCTCTTGGATTGTATATTGGAACCTGTGATAGTAAAGTCTTTTTTAAAACTGCATCGGATTCCTGAGTCTTCATCCATTCCCCGCCAGCTACGGGGTAGAAGGGAACTCGCTTCCTGGCACTGTTGGGGACCCCGGCAGCATCCTCGACAGAGTGGAAATATGAAGCAAGGGATTTCCATGTTTTATGTGGGAGTATTTTGGATTTTATCCAGAAATTATAAAGGGAAGTTTGCCATTTTTTTTTCTTCAGAAATTTAAGATTCTTTTGTTGGGTGAATATATATTTATAATTAAAGCATTTTATAAACTGATGATTTTGTCATTACAAAATTTTCTGTCTCTGAAGAGAATTTCTGCTTTTAAACATGTTTTATCCTTATTATTGCACTTGAACTCTCTTTTATTGAATGATTGATTGGTTGACTGATTGTTTATTGGGTCATAGTCTGTGATGCTCAGGAGTTACTCCTAGCTCTGCACTCATTAATTACTTTTGGTAGTACTTGGGGGACTATATGGGATACTGGTGATTTAACCCAGGTAAGCTGCATGCAAGGCAAATACCCTACCTGCTGTACTATCACTCTGGCCCCTTGAACTCTCTTTTTTAGAACTTGTTTTATGATGGATCTTTCTCTGTTATTTTACCTTCAACCTGTTCATGTCTTTGAATCTATGTCCTTTGTAAACAGCTCATAATTTCAACTTTAATATTTTTCTTTCTGTCAGTTGTCTATTTTATAATTTGAGTATATATTTACATGTGTAATTAGTGAAAAGTTATATATGCTAGTTATTTTTTTCTGTTTGTTTTCTTCATGTGCTGTTTCTTTATTTCTATACTGAGTTGAGTTTTATAGCTTCCACAGTTGAGTTTTTCAAGACTTTCATATATCTAAGAATAGGTGTATTAAAATAGGGAAAACCTCATTCCTACTCAGATTCAGTAGTTTCCATTAAATAAAACCTACTGTCTTCCCTATAGAAGAAAATTTTCTTCACTTATAGAATAAATTGATTTTCTTCTCCTAAAGAAGAAAATCACTGTATCACTGTATCACTGTCTTCCCGTTCATCATCGATTTGCTCGAGCGGGCACCAGTAACATCTCCATAAATCCTGTCTCATGCTAGTAGAGCCCAAGGGCATCTGCTTGCTCCAGGAACATAAAGAGCCTCAATCCATTCCATCAAATCATGGGAATGAGGTCTAAATTGTTACTGGTATTTGGCATATCAAATACAACACGGGTAGCTTGCCAGGCTCTGCCGTGCGGGTTGCATACTGTTGTAGTCATCTCTAAGCCAGCATTTATTGATGAACCACACTTGAGCCGGGCTGTGACAGTCTGGTCTGCTGCGTGGAGTGTCTACAGCCATACCACCCTGAATGCACCCAATCTCGTCTGATCTCGGAAGCTAAGCAGGGTCGGGCCTGGTTAGTACTTGGAAAGAAGAAAATAAAAAAATAAAAATTTTTCAATAAATCAAATACTAATGACATTATTTTAAGGCTGTGTTTAATGTACAGGATTCTTCAAAAGATTATTATGTTTTTATTATTCCAATATTAATGTATTTAGAGAACAGTAGTTTTATTTTCTTTAATGTCCTTATTCTGCCATTCAATACTTCTTATATACAGTAAATTTTAACTAACTTTGAAGTGGATTTGTAATTTAAATATTTAGATTTGTATTGCATTGATCACTTTGTCAGCTCCTGGAAGACATGAAGTAAAAAAAGAATGCAACACACAATGTTTCAGATGTCATGCAAATTGAATTAAGCTTTGCTGAAGCATGTACTGTTCTAAGTAACTATAGCAAATATTTAACAAAATTGTATACTCACTGAGCATTTAATTTCCATTTATCAGTTTTGCGAAGTTCTCCTAACTCAGAAAGGATAATGATGTCAAACATGTCTTGAGGTGATGCATCTTAATGCTAAACATACTCTCTGGATGTAGAAATACCTTCTGGTCTGGGAGAACACATATTTGATTTGTATAAGATGCTAAAGTAAGATGGCTCACCTTAAATTTAGCCCCTCTTAAAAGTTGAATTTTACCCGTGGTAACCCAGGAAGTCTGGACCATTGAATTTTGATGAGATATTAGGTTCACTGGAAGCAAGCCATACTACACTAAAGCTATCATAACTGTTCAATGTAGAATGTAGATTTTGTTTTCTTCTATTTAAATCATCATCTGAGTTGTGAGGTGCTAGTTAAAGAGAGAACTTTGGCTGCAAAGCCTCCTATAGGAGACAATTGACAGGCAACACCACTAGTAAGCTCTTGTTCTTCTGCTAGATCTTTTCATTGAAACTGGCATCATGTGATACCACTCATTACGAATATTAATGTTTTGTTATATAGAAACTTTACAGAGACCCTGTGATATGCTCTGACATTTTTGTAACAACATTATGTATATCCTTTTGTGATGGTTTGGAACTTGTCTTTCCTCAACACTTGCAAGTTACAATTTGTGGATCATGTTTTAGTTTCTATACCATCTTACATCATCTTCTGGGTTTATAATTAGTGACAATTTTATTCAAATATATTTGGAGATCAAGTCATAATGCAAACTCGCATTGTAGTAAACAACATCATTGCCTACATTTCATATCGGAACATTTATTCCTTAAGCTGTTCAGTGATTTGCTTAATGAGACAAATGATAATGGCCCATCCATGAACTGTGCTATGGGTCCTTAAGCCTCCTTTCCACTGCCATATAAAGTAGAAGTTGTTAATCATGTTGCACTGAGTTCCAGTGCCAAGGGAAGCCAGTCTAAACTAATTTTGCTTCAGATGATTGTTAGAAAGTGAGACATTTGCCCACAGAGACAACAGTAAAACTTGCCAGATCTTCTGAGGGCTCTTCAACCTTCCTCTTGAAAAAGGAAACCCTACTTCCTCATCACTTAACACTTGTGTCATGGTTTTGGTAAGGGGTTTGTCACAACTGGAGAAATTCTTTTTCAGCTGAAAGCTGCTCATACATATTCAGGAATGCAAATTAGGATGTGTGCCTTTAACTTAAAATAAGTTAATAAATATTGCATAGTAACTGTCTCTGGCATGACAGTGCTCTTGTCTTCTTTAAGTTATGGTAAGAAAGAGGGTGGCTTATCATGGAAAACTGTTATATCTTTTGGTATCTGTTTACTAATAACATGATGGTTTATATTTCTGTAAAAGGGATGCCTTTTTGGGGTTCTTGTTTCTCTGAAATATAAAAGATGTTTCTTAGGTACTTTTTTGCATAAGATACTAGAATTGGGAATCACTAAAGAACCTTCATATTTTATTGACTGAGGAAACTGAGTCCAGAAAGCAATATAATTTCCTCAAGGAAATAAAACTTAAATAGAAAGTATTATTTATTTTTATAATTAAAAATACTGGGACCACATGAAGTGACACTCAGGCTTACTCCTGGCTCAGTGCTCGGGATCACTCCTGATATCTGTGGGATGTCAAGGAGCCACCCTTGGTCAACCTTATGCAAGGCAAGCACCTTGTCCAATGACTCATCCATCCCATGACCAAATAGGAATTATTTCACCAATGCCTTATTTTCTTTATTTTAATAAAACATACTATAATATTCCATTATTTTTGTTCCACTTTATCAATTTTTAATCTTTATAAACTGTCAGGAATTGATTATAGATATCTGTCAGGTCTTAAGAATGTTTTGAAGGAGAGATAGCATAGCAGGCAGGGCATTTGCTGTGCATGTGGCCAACCTGGGTTTGATCCCTGGTATTCCATATGGTCCCCCAAGTACCACCAGGCTTGGTAATTCCTGAGTACAGAGCCAGGAGAAACCCCTGAGCATTGCTGGATGTGGTCACCCACCCAAAAAAATAGACAAAAAAAAAAGAAGTGCTGAGATGCAGACTCTTAGTTAAGTAGAAGAAATATAAAAAGTTAACAAGTAGAATTCATATTAATACATATATTAATAAAGGTGTACTCTCAAGTGGTGTATCTATATGGTTAGTTAACTGAATGGACATACTATGTAAATGCAGCATAACAAACACTGTTGGAGATAATATATTGAATGGAACTTGGTGGATTGCTTAGTGCCTTCAATTTACTAAGGCAACTAGCATACAAGCAAATATATTAATGGCTTGCTGTCATTACACACCTAAAAAGCACAGAAATAGAGTCGAGTCTAGATGACCTGGTGTTGGTTTTGATATAATTTTCATATGTCATATTTCATTTTTTAACTTTCCCAGTAGTTCTGAATTTTCATTTTTCTTGGATCATAACACTTCTTGTGACACAGTCCAGTATAATGTGTAGGCATATAGATATTGAAGTCATAATACCTGGTTTGTATCCCAACTCTACTGCTTATTAAACAGGTGGGGTAAATTAATATCACAATTCCTCCAATCTTTCAATGAATATTATAATATTATGTACATCACAAGGTTTCTTTTAAGAAATAATTGAGTTAGGATATGTTCATTATAGAACACTTCCTGGCTCACAGTTAGCTACAGAATATTAACTATTAGTATCAGCATTGCCAGTGTTTTCTTAATAACTTTTTCAGGTTTAATTCCAATGTTATCTTCATTTGGGGTTAGGGGATAGGGCTACATCACTCTGGCAGGACTTGAAGACCATATGGAATATTGGAGACTGCACCCAGGCTGTCTGCACACAAGGTAAGTGCCCTATCCAATTCACTCTTGCTCCTCAAATGTTATCTTCAACATGTGTCCTTTCTTTTCAACATGTGTTCCCCATCTTTATAATTCCTTTTCTCTACCTCTTTATCCTTTCTTACATCTCTACTTTTCTCCTTATGCCATATTTTTATTGAATGCACACTATTTGCTGACTTTTATGCCAGAGTCTCAGATAGAGTGGAAATAATATGGCAACTCTCCATATGATGCTTACTGCCTCTGATTCTTCTCTCCCTCCTTCAACTGCATGAAACTGGCTGCTGTTTATTACCTAATTAATATACTGTCTTCTGTATTATTATTATTATTGTTGTTGTTGTTGTTGTTGTTGTTGTTGTTTTTGGGTCACCCTTGATTGTGTTCAAGACTTACTCCTAGCTGTGCACTCAGGAATCACTCCTTCTGGGGCTCTGGGGACCATATAGGTGCTGGAGATTGAACCCAGGTCGGCTATGTTCAAGGCAAGTGCCCTACTAGCTGTTACTTCCCAGCCCTATCTTCTGTATTTTTATGTTTGTGACTGAAAGAGGAAGCCTCACTCTATCCTTGCCAGCCATGAGCAGTGGTTCCTGTTTTTGGCTGGCCCATCCTACATTATTGACCTCTCACAAATTCTGGTCCCTTCCCCACACCAAGCAGGGAGTTACCCATTGTTCCTCATAAAATTCTGCCCCAGAGTTTAGGCTCACAGTGAGACTAAGATAATGGAAATAGCCTAAGGCAGATGGCCAGAAAGACTGAAGCCAGCCAGACCACGTGTAGATTCCCCTTATTCTCTCTAATACTTGTTGATTGATAAGAAAAAGAGGCTAACACAAAAGTTCCTTTAACTTAGTCCTATATTCAGTTTCTCCCTAGTTGGGGGAGCTCCTTTTCCTTTCTCTCCTACATTTTAATAAACATTTCCACTTTCCATCTCTGAGTCTGAGAATTTTTATTACTCAATATTTATATTCTTTACCATATTGAAGAATTGGGAATCATGAATGAACAGAGACCTCTGCTGCAGCATCAAGACTTGCCTCAGTATGATCTTGGTCTCGAATGGCTCACACTTTTCTTTTCCTGGGTGGGGGAGGTTTACAGGAGTTGTGCTTTGGGCCACAAGCAGCAGTGCTCAGAGCATAATCATTGCTTAGGGATGACTAGCTAGGGTGTTCAGAGGACCACATGGTGCCAGAGGTGGAAGTTAAACCCACATGGACACTAGTTTTGAGCTATCTCTCCAGCAAAAGAAGTATCTTCTTGAAAACAATGAAGTTGAAATTGACTTCTACATATGGAGAAGTTTCCAATTCCAAGTGAAATAGTATCTATTTTCAAAAAGCAAATAAGCTGGACGACAAAGAAAAATGACATCTAAAAAAACCCCACAAAAACGGTTATAGCAAGTTAGAATTTAGACCTTATGATGTTTGTCACTATGTTATATTCAGTGAATTTTTTTCAAAATCATGTAAGATAGCAAGGGAGACATAATTATTTTCCCAAAGTGAAAAAAATGAAATCCAAAAAGCTATTAACTTCAGAAACTTATATTTTAATCAGGGCAGTTTAGGTATGCTAAACAACCAAGAAAATTTAGTTGCATTTAAGGTTAATCACTGTCACTGTCTTCCCGTTCATCATTGATTTGCTCAAGTGGGCCCCAGTAATATTTCCATATTTCCTGTCTCATGCTAGTAGAGCCCAAGGGCATCTGCTTGCTCCAGGAACATAAAGAGCCTCAATCCATTCCGGAAGGAGGTCTATAATTGTTACTGGTATTTGGCATATCAAATACAACACGGGTAGCTTGCCAGGTTCTGCCGTGCAGGTAGCATACTCTTGTAGTCATCTCTAAATCTAGCATTTATTGATGAACCTAGCATTTATTGATGAAGGCTGTAGTTATCTTATCAATAAATATCACTTACAAATTCTTTATTTTGACTCATAGCTACTTCTGCTTAAAAATTGCTTGCTAAATGTTCTAAAAGCTACTAATTACCATAAATATAGTAACAACAAACAGAACAGAGATTGTTTACCTGGCATAGTTAAAGGTCTTTAGTTGCTTCTCTTAGTCTCTCATGTAACAACGAATCAAACAGGTGTGAGAGGGGCAATTCACTCCAAGCAACAGAATCCCTTTTCACTAAAAAAAACTCTACCCATCTCAAAAGCTAATGACCCAAGTTCACAACAAAATTTCACACCATTTTCCAGACATGCCGGGGTTTACTCCCTGGCATTGCACTGTCCCCCACACACACCAAGACCCACCAGGAGTGATCTTGTGCACAGAGCCAGGAGTTCAGTTCTGAGCACAGTTGAGTGTGGCCCAAACCAACCTCCTTCACCAAAAGAAGGAAGAAAGAAGAAAGGGAAAATGTCTTGTGAATAAGCAGACACTAAGTAGCGTGAGTTCCCAAGTCCCTATGGGCCCCATTCCCTGGGCTGGTTTGGCTGCTTCCCTGTCAGTAACCAGGGGAAATTCAGCTTTTTTCCAAACATACGCAGCACTTCGGAGTCAGCCCACATTCATCAGAGTGCCAAACCACTTTCACACAGCCATTAAGATGGCTAGTATAAAAAATAAATCAAGGGACCGGGCGATAGTCCAGCGGGTAGGGCATTTGCCTTGCCGCAGCCAGCCCATGCCGCCCTGGGTTCGATCCTCGGCATCCCATATGATCCTCCGAGCACAGCCAGGAGTAATTCCTGAGCGCAGAGCCAGGAGTAACCCCTGAGCATCGCTGGGTGTGACCCAAAAACAAAAAAAAAAAAAAAGCTGTACCCTTTGGGCCGGCATGATAGCCCAGCGGTAGGGCATTTGCCTTGCCGGCCGGTCTGGTTGCCTGGGTTCGTCCCGGCATCCCATATCTTCCCCGAGCACTGCCAGGAGTAATTCCTGAGTGCAGAGCCAGGAGAAACCCCTGAGCATTGCCGGGTGTGACCCAAAAGAAAAAAAATCAGAAAATAACAAGTGTTGGTCACGATACAGGAAAGGGAGACTACTACATACTGCTGGTGAGACTATAAAATAAGGCTGGGGGTTGGAGAGAGTGTACAGCGGGTATGGCACTTGTCTTTCATGCAGCCAACACAGGTTCGGTCCCCAGCATCCCATAGGCCCCCTGAGCACCGCTAGGAGTAATTACTGAGTGCACAGCCAGGGATAAGCCCTGAGCGCTGGCAGGTGTGGCCAAATAAGCTAAACAAGAACTGGAGCTAAAAGACAATCCTTTATGACCCAGCAGTTTCACTTCTGAAAATCAGCCTGAATGAAATAAAAGTGGGGACTCTGGCAGATTCCTGGACATCTGCTCACAGCTGCATCATTCATAACAACCAAATGAGAAAACAACTCTGCAGAAATCAACAGCCAAAGAGTAAGTGAAAGATGGCAAATACACAACGAAATATTCATGAGCCTTTAAAAAGTAAACACTGCTACATGCTACCACATGGATAAACCCTGAAATACTAGGCCAAGGAAAACTGATACAAAAAGACAAATGACGTATGACTCCACTCATATAAGTTACCATATTAGACAAATTTATAAAAGCTGAAAATATAATGAAATTACCAGAGGTAGAAGTTATTGTATAACTTATTGAGTAAGTTGAGATAAGAAAAATGTTCTGGGTATAGACAGTGGTGATTGTAACAGATTGTCAATGTACTTAATGCCAATGAATTGTATATTTAAAAATGGTTTCAGATCCACTTTGGTGGGAGACCTGGGCCCTCATGTTTGGTCTAAATTCTGACCAAGAGCTAGAGGTCTGGGAAATCCTATTATTTTAGATTGTAGCTGCGGAGTTTGTTTTAGTAAAAGCCTTTTGGAACTACAAAAAAAAAAAAAGTTTTAATAACACCTAATGTTAACCATCGTGAATTTTTAAAAAAAAAAACTTTGAGGTAGAAATGTGGAAAAGGTGCCGGAAAAATAGCACAGCGGGGAAGGCATTTGCCTTGCATGCAGCCGATCTGGGTTTGATCCTCAGCTTGTCTTATGGTCCGCCAAGCACTGCCAGGAATAATTCCTGAGTGCAGAGCCAGTAGTAACACCTCAGCATCGCCGGTTGTGACCCAAAAAAGCACACACACACACACACACACAAACACACACACAGAAAAAAAAAAGTGTTAAATTTCTCTCATCCCCCCCACGTCCAATGACCCAATGGACATGACTATGAGCTGTGCAGATGTCATTCACAACCAACCAAGAACCAGGACTGATAGCAACTCCGGGAAGAATGACCAGAGACACAACTACTACAGCTTCTTCCTGTGGTGTGCTGTGAAGTGGCCACACAACATGTTAACAAAACCACCCAGTTGAGCGTCAGGTCTATGCCAGTACCTTTCCCATATATATGTTGCAACAGCCAGCTATGAGAGTTGATGTGGGGATAGGGAATGGGGGGGGCACGATAGCATTTGGTGGCAGTAGGGGCACTGGTGGTGGTACTGGTGTTGAACAATGAATATGACAATTGTACTGAGAAGAAATCTGTAAATCACAGTGTTTAAATAAAAATAAATACATTTTTTAAAAAAAAGGAATGTGTTAAATTGGGCCTGGAGTTAGGACATATGCCTTGCATGCAACTGATCTGGGTTTGATCCCTGGCACCAATTATGGTCTCCTGAGATTGATCCCTGGGCAAACCCTGGGCACAGCCAAGTGAGTCCTGCCTCAGAAGAGAGAGAGGGGAGGGAGAGTATGTGACACATTTATTTGTAATATATCAGTGGTCTTCCTGTCTCCCTCCCACCCCCCCCAATCATTTCCTTCCTTCTTTTTCCCTTTCTACTTCCCTTGTGTATTAAGGGGAATTGGTTTCTTAAAATTAGATACAGTGGAGAGAGTGTTTGCCTTGTATGCAGCTGATCTGGGTTTGATCTCTGGCATCCCATATGGTCCCTCGAGCAACACCAGGAGTAATTCCTGAGTTCAGAGCCAGGAGTAACCCCTGAGCATTGCTGAGTATTACCCAAAAAACCAAAAGAAAAAATATTAGGTACTAGGATGGTTACTACTTCTTAGAATTGTGGATCTGGAACTGTTTAAGGATAAGAAAGGTGTGAAATACAGCGTGTAGGCTTTTTCCTTGCTCGCAGCCAACCCGGCTTCAATCCCCGGCATCACATATGGTCCCCCAAGCACCACAAGGAATAATTCCTAAGTGCAGAGCCAGGAGTAATCCCTGAGCATTGCCAGGTGTGACCCAAAAACCAAAAGACAAACTTGTCCCACATGAAAGAAATGATGAGCATGAACCAGCAAAGATGGCGGTATATTAAAAAAAAACAAAAACCCCATGATTTACTATTTAACTGTAAATCTTTGTTTAGAAAAGTGGGAAATGTCATATACTTTTAACTGAATGCATGTTAGCATTGGGTATTAGTTATCTCTGACTTCTATGACTCAAGAGAATATTTGTGAATGTTAAGTGGCGCAAAGAAAGCCTTTCAACAGGTGATGCTGGGAAAACTGGGCAGCTCCATGTAAAAAATGAACTTAGAGCTTCTTCTAACACTTTGCACTAAGGTCAGATCAAAATGGATCAAAGATCTCAACATCAGACATGAATCCATAAGGTACATAGAAGAAAACATAGGAAAATGCTTTATGACATTGAATCCAAAGGCATCTTCAAAGATGAAACAGCACTGACAAAGCAAATGGAAGCAAACAAATGGGATTATATAAAACTGAAAAGCTTCTGCACCTCAAAAGAAAGAATGACCAAAATAGAGAGACAGCCCACAGACTGGGAAAGAATATTCACTTACTTTCCATCCAATAAGGGTTTAGTATCCAGGATATATTGGGCACTGGTAGAACTCTATAAGAAGAAAACAGCCAAACCCATCAAAAATGGGAAGAAGAAATGAACAGAAATTTCAAAAAAGGAGAAATTCAAATGGCCAAAAGACATATGAAAAGGTGCTCTTCATCACTAATCATCAGGGAGATGCAAATCAAAACAACAATAAGGTATCATCTCATGCCACAGAGACTGGCACACATCCAAAAGAGCAAGAACAACCGGTTCTGGAGTGGATGCTGGGAGACAGGGACTCTCATCCACTGTTGGTGGGAGTGCCGACTGGTCCAACCCTTTTGGAAAACATAAGGAACATTCCTTCAAAAACTAGATATTGAGTTCCCGTTTGACCCAGAAATACCACTACTTGGAATATACCCTGGAGACCCAAAAACACACAGAAGAAACACTATCTGCACTTCGATGTTTATTACAGCACTATTCACAATAGCCAGAATATGGAAACAACCTGAATGCCCAAGAACAGAAGACTGGCTAGAGAAACTTTACTACGTCTTGTATCGCTTGTATCACTTGTCTTCCTGTTGATCATTGATTTGCTCAAGCAGGCACTAGTAACATCTCCATATTTCTGTCACATGCCAGTGTAGCCCAAGGGCATCTGCTAGTTCCAGGAACATAAAGAGCCTCAAACCATTCCATCAGGTCATGGGAATGAGGTCTATAATAGTAACTGGTATTTGGCATATCAAATATGGCACAGGGAGCTTGCCAGATTCTGCCATGCAGGTGGGATACTCTTGTAGTCACCTCTAATCTCAAGCATGATGAGCTGGGCTATGATCAGCTCTTCTGCTGGCTGGAGCTCTGAGAGAGGGGAGTTCGGATGTGGAAAATGGCGGCCCCTATGGTTTGGGGGTTCCTTTAGCTTCTTGTGAAGCTCTGCTGGCGTGGTAGGCCAGGGCTAGAACCAGCCTTGTGATTGATCTACACAATAAAATACTATGCAGCTGTCAAAAAGACAAAGTAATGAAATTTACATGCAAATGGAGGGACATGGAGAGTATCATGCTGAGTGAAATTAGTCAGAAAGTAAAAGACACAAGAGAGTTAGTTACACACATTGTGGCTTGCTCTACATTTAGTAATCCCTAAATGTAGAGCAAGCCACAATGTGTGTGTGAGAGAGAGAGAGAGAGAGGAAGAGAGAGAGAGAATATGAGAAATAGTGCCTGCTATAGAGGCAGGCTCGAGGAGGGGGAGGGAACTTGGGGATATTGGAGGTGGGAGTGGGGCATTGGTGAAGGGACAGGTGCTGGAAAAATGTATGATTGTAACCCAATCATGAACATCTTTTTAATTATATTTCACACAATTTTGGTACAATATTTTGGAACAATAAAAAAATAGAATATTTGTGGCTTACAACACAAATATTCTCTTACAACTCTGGAGTTTTTAAGTCCACCATTAGTTTCACTTCAGTGAAATCAAGATTTTACAAGGCTCTTTAGAGACTAAATAGAATTTCTGTTCATTTAATAAGACAATAATATGTTTAAGTTATTAAAGATCACGATCACGATCTGGATCACAATCTTCCCATTGATCATCTATTTGCTAGAGCGGGCACCAGTAATATCTCCATATGTCCTGTCTCATGCCAGTAGAGCCAGGGTCATCGGCTTGCTCCAGGAACATAAAGAGCCTCAAACCATTATATTAGGTCATGGGAATGACCTAATATAATTGTTACTGGAATTTGGCATATCAAATACAACATGAGAAGCTTGCCAGGCTTGCCGAGCGGGAGGCAAACTCTTTTAAACACCTCCAAATAAAGCATTTATTGATGAACCGCGTGGCGAAGCGGCCGTGCGAGCTGGGCTGTGACGGGCTGGTGTTCTGGGTGGAGTTCTGATGAGAAGGAAGTCCAAATGTGGAAAATGGCGGCACCCATGGAGTGAGGGGGTGGTCTGGCTTGTTGTGAGGCTCTGCCGAAGTGGTGGGCCAGGGCCAGAACCCGCCATGCCTCCTGACTGCATCATGAACGGCTGTGCACAGGGAGAGCAAGGAACAGCTCTGCCCAATGTCTGAGAGTCTCAGTTATTAAAGAATGACCGTTTTTACAAAGTAGCATTATTTTCCCTTCCCATCTACAAAATATGAAGAATTAAACAACTGGAGAATGTAAAACAAATAAATAATATTTTCCCATCTACTAAATACTACAAAATATGAAGGTCATTTTTCCTAGGTTCTTTAGTTTAATGACATGAAGTTTTTCATAGTAACTTTTCATAATGTCTTGAATTTCTAAACATGTGTTGTAAATTTCTTTTGTTCCTGATCCAATTCATATTAGACTTTTCATATTGGTTTTTGGGAGTTTAGCTAAAACTTTGTCCATCTTGTTTATTATTTCAAATACCAGTTCCTGGTGTCATTGACCTTATGCAATGCTTTCTTGATTTCAATATTACTGAATTCTACTGTACTTCTTTCTATTACTTTTGAAATTTATTTGTTTTACATTCTCCAGTTGTTTAAGAAGTGGTTTTAGATTTCTGATGTGAAATGTCTATATTTTCCTAATCTACCTCTGGACTGTATGAATTAGTCCTTTATACAGTTTTGCTGTGTCCCATAGATTCTGACAAGTTATTTCTTCATTGTTATTGGTTTCAAGAAAATGTTTTATTTTTTCCTTTAATTTATTCTTTGTTCCAGTTGTTATCTTGCAGCATTTGTTCAGCCTTTAAGTGTTGGAGTATTTTCCATCTCATTTTTATGATATTTTCTACTCTCATATCACTGTATTCTCTCAGAAAAAGGGAGCTTGTTATGATATTTATATTCATGAATATATAATTATTGATTTATATCCCTTAATGTGATCTATACTGGAGAATAAGAGAAGAACACACCTGAGAAGAATGTGCATTTGACTCTTGGAGGATGGTGTATCCTATATCACTTGTATCACTTGTCTTCCCATTGTTCGTCGATTTGCACCAGCGGGTGCCAGTAACATCTCCATTCATTGGGCATGAGGTCCATTATTGTTACTGTTTTTGGCATATCAAATACACCATGGGTAGGTGCCAGGCTCTGCCTGGCTCTGAGTTCATTCCGAAGGGCCCAGTCTTTTTTTAAATATGTATCCTATATATTTCCATTTATCCCAGTTCTTCTAACTTCTCATTTGGGGCTCATATCTTTACTGATACTTTGCTTGAATTGTCTAGTTATGAAATTTGAATGTTGAATTCACTCACAGTTTTATTATTGTTTCCATAATGTATTTCTTTAGATCTTTGAATAGAAGATCTGTAAACTTTTATGACCCTTCACTTAATGCATATATTGTATCACTTGTATCACTTGTCTTCCCGTTGTTCATCAATTTGCTCAAGCAGGCACCAGTAACATCTCCATATGTCCTGTCGCGTGCTAGTGTAGCCCAAAAGGCATCTACTTACTCCAGGAATACCAAGAGCCTCAGACCATTCCTTTAGGTCATGGGAATGAGGTCTATAATTGTTACTGGTTTTTGGAATATCAAATACAACACAGGTAGCTTGCCAGGCTCTGCTGTGCAGGTGTATACTCTCAGTAGCAGGCTCTCATCTCGTGCATTTACTGATGAACTGCAATGGGGAGAAATTGGCTTTTCTCTGGGCTGGAGCTCTGACAAACTGTGGAGTCAGGATGTGGAAAATGGCGGTCCTCATGGTGTGGGGGTTCCTCTGGCTTCTTGCTAGGCCCTATTGGGATATAAACTGCCTTCCTTTCCGCACACCTTATAATCAGCTGTGCACAGGGAGAGCCGGTAGTAGCTCTGCCCCATGTATCTGGAGTCAGGCATACCTGGGCTTGAAATAGTCTTTGCTGTAGGGTGGGACTCTGATGAGCAGGGTTTGAGATTGGCTTTTCTCTTGGGTGGAGCTCTGATGAGCTGTGGAGTTCGGATATTGAAAATATGTGCATATACATTGATAAGAATTAATACTTCTTATAATGTTGTTCCCTTAACTAATAAGTAGTGTCTGTTCCTCTCTCTATTTACTTTTGAGGGTAAGGGTTGAATGTAATAGATGGATTTTGCTTTGTGATCCATTCAACTATTTTCTGCCTTTTGATGGATGAGTTTAGTTCATTGACATTGGGAGAGGTTATTAATATAAAGGACTAAGATGGCATTTCTCCGTGTAGGGTTTAGATGTTTTTTGTTATTGTCCATGTTGTTGGCCTTCAATAATTCTTTCAGGGTTGGTTTAGCTTTAGGAAATGCCACCAGCTCTTATTTTTCTGATGTTTTATTCTGTTCCTCAAATGTAAATGACAGCTTTGGGACAGTAGACAGTAAATTGAAAAGTTCTTTTTTATTCTGTGCTTTGAATTCATCATCCTTCTCTTTTCTTACTTGTTTACTTTCATATGGGAAATCTGTTGTGATGTTTATGTTATTTTCCTTGCATTTGAATATTGTTTTATCTCTTTGGTTTTTGCCATTTTTGATGATCACATGATCTTGGTGTTGTTTGATTTGGGGGGTTGTTGTTTCTGTTGTTACTTTTTGTGCATTTTTAATCTAGGTAAAATCCTCCCTCTAGATACTGAGGGAGTTCTGGGTTATTATTTCTCACACCAGTCATTCCACTGGTCATTCTACTCCTTTCTCTTATATCTATATTTGTTTCTAAAAGCCACAAAATTCGTAGAATAACCTCTTATTATTTTCTATTAGGCATCTTACATTCTAATTCATTGTTTTCCTTTTCTTTTGACACTTCATTATTGCTGCTTGCCCGTGTTTTGTCTTCAAGTTCACTGATTTTGCTCTTCACATTCAGAATTCTTACTATGGCTTGCTATTGTATTCTTTAGTTCCTTCAGTTTCATTGGTATGAATTCTTTTATACCCTGTCAATTATTCTTTGATTTGATAGAATTTCTCATCCAGTGATTTCATAATTTCCACTGTTATTTCATGACATGATATTTTGAGGTCCTCCTTAATAAGACTTGAGAATTTTTATGAACTTGAGGGTTTAAGTGAATTTCTAGCCCTATCTGCCAGTGCAACTGAATTTCTTTATTTCCATATTGACCTTAGAGTAGTGTAGATGCTGACAGTAGAGCTTTAGATTCCTGATTATCTGAGCACTGATCTCACTTTTTATTTTTAAACTATTGGGCTACCACTTATATCTGTCATTCTATTTCCATGATCACATAATGGCATTTCAGTGGGACAAGAAGGAGATCCAGTTCCTATGTTTTAATTACCTGGGCATTTTTGAAATTATTCCGTAACTTAGTTTAGACTTCATAATTCCTCCCAAACCCTTAGCATATGTGGGGCATGTAAAGTAGACCAGTTATGTGTGATATCTATGAATTTCCAGGTTATACAGTAACCAGAGTGAAAAAAGACAGTGCCCCAAGTCACCCTAGCTCTCCTTGGCACACCTGATTAGATTTAGAGTGTCTTCAAATGGCATGGATTCGTATGTCAGTATGGAGGGCAGAAGCTGAAACATGGAGGGTCTCCAAATTCTGCCTTTGGGAGCAATCTCCACTATGTACACTTTTACAATCATATTTGTAGACTTTGACATGGGACCAAAGGACAAAGAAAACTATCAGATATCTGTTGAGTATATTTCCTGCCCTTATACCTTGCAGTCCTATGAATCAAACTTCATAACACTGATACTACACTGGTCATACTAAACTGTTGCACCCTTAGGATAAATAAAGAAGAGACATATTCAAGCAGTATTTCAAATACTCTAGATAGATGCCTAAGAGTTTTCCCAGAGTAATTGATGCTCCCCTCATTCAATGATCTTTTCCTCCACTTGCAATTGTGGCTACTTAATAGGGCCTGCATCCTAACTTGTTGCTGTATTCTGAAAGTTAATGGAGAGAAATGACATTGCCCATCTTGAGGATGTTTTCAGAATTAATGAAGTGGAAATAGCAGAAGGAACAAGGTCAAGCTCAGGAAAGGGCTTTCAGTCAAGGCAGCTACAGCAATCACAGAGGATGAGGGAACTCATTTGGCTAGGAAGGTGTTTTAGTGTAGCAAACTAATGGAAAAAATCAAGAGGGGGTTACCTTGGTGATAAGCAATGATGACAAGGGACTGGAAGCATATGGTAGAGGAGGAAATGCAAAGTAATGTCAGCTGCAGTGATTCATAAATAACAGCAAGAGGTCTGAGAAGGCAGATTGAAGGCATCCAGGGTGTTATGTAATCATGCACCAATGATGCATGAAGGCATTGAGCATTCTAATGTGCACAGTCTGACAAGACCATTCTGTTAAGGAAGCCTGGAGTGCTATGGGACTGGGACACAATTTACATAGCTAAAGAAACATTAAAATGAATTTTCTAGTGCTCTGATTCAATTTTATTTAAATCTCAAATATTTCTGAAAGTCAGTCACATTTCCACCCATGCTTGCTCATCTATTCATGCTCACTCACCGATTATTTATGTAACAAATTATTTAGTGCCTTGTTAGTCTCTATAAGGTAGGTGGTGTGACACTTCACATAGCTGCTATATACTCAGTGAACAAGTCTTCCCTCTAAGTCAGCTTTATATGAGACTTTTGCAAGAGTCCTTCCATTGTTTCCCATTCCCAGTCTTGTCCATGTCTAATCCTTTATCCACTCCTAAACTAGGATGATAGTTTTAAATTGCTATGTGCACAGTCTTTCTCCTTCAGTAACACGCATTCTTTCCATTTTCTGTAAACAGCATCCTTTCACCTGTGCACCTCTGCTTCATCAACTCTTAGCCCTTTATGGAAAGTTTATACCCATTTTATTTTTATCTCTACTTATTTAAGATGCTGCAGAATCCAGAGGCATAAGTTCATCATTTTCTATATGTACAGGATTCACAACACCCTAATAAATGTACTAGTGTCTCCATCTGACCACCAAAAAAGAAACTTCAACCCATTTGTTTCTCCATTTCTTTCTGATAACCACTATACTTTTCACCAAATCTAAGTGGGTTTGTTTGTTTGTTTTGCTTACTTTGCTTAGTTATTTGTATTCTACACATAAAAATCATTTTAAGGACTACTTCTATGGCATGCTATTTTTGGGATTTTTCTACTATCTATGATTTAACTGATTGATGAAAAGGTGGCTTTATGTCCTGATTGGGCCACTAGAGAGTCCCATTTCACCCAGACTATTGGAATTTCTCAGCAAATTTCTGAGAGCTAACTGGAAGAAAGGCAGAAGGATAATTCAAAGGACAAAGACTCTGGGCCACCTGCCCCATGAGGTGTTGCAGGTGTGACTGTGGTGCCCCTCTGCGTTGGCAGGTGGTAGACAGGAGATAGGCTTGTCTACACCCCCCAGGGCTCTACCCTGTGGGCCCTGGATGGTAGATGGTCTGACATAGGAAAAGACATAGGAAAATGCCCCTGGATGAACCCAGAGCCATGGCAGAGCCTGGCAAGCTACCCGTGGTGTATTTGATATGCCAAAAACAGTAACAATAGAGAAGAACTGGACAAGGGTCAGACCAGATGCACAGCTGCACTGCCTGGCCCACATGGAGCAGCCCATGGAGTCTCTGAGGAAATTGGCTAGTCTCCGGCCAAGACCAATGTAGCTCCTAGGGTAAAGCAGTCATGTGGGGGAAGCCACGCAGGCCAGAATTGGAACAGGAATTTGGGCTCCTCCCTCTCCATGCCAGTGTGCATGGCTACAGGCTCGCAGCCTCCACAACCAGATGAACCGGAAAAGGGTCAGACCATATGCACAGCTGTGACAGTCTGCAGCCACGCAAGAGGCTTAGATAACAAAGTAGGCTAGGACCAGGTCTTTCCGAGGATCTTTCACATCTGTACACCATAATGATCATTGTAATTGTAACAAACTGGGGAGGGTTTATGGGGAATGAGGAGCTATAATGTCACACTAGAACTCACTGTTGAATATACACATAGATAATTGCATCATAAACCATAAGGCAAGTCACAAGGTTTAGGAGAAGAGAGAGAAATACAGAGACAGAAACAGAGATAGAGAGAAAGATGAGAGACTCAGACACATGGGGGGGAGAGCTGCCATCCGGCTCTCCCCTAGCTCAGCTGACCATGAGGCTCCCAGGAGACAAGACGGGTTTTGGGAATGGGCGCATCACTTCTGTGGGGCTCCTAAAGCAGCCGGATGAGACTCGCTCACCATAATAGCCACCATTATCATTGTGCAGACCCCACAGCTCATCAGAACCCATGCAAGAGAAATGCTGATCTCAAGACCAGCTCAGAGCAGTCAAGTTCGAGCCCAGGTAAGTGGCTCTCAGAGGTGGAAGTCACCACGTGTTCCTGGAGATGGAGGTGGG
This sequence comes from Cryptotis parvus, assembly GCA_021461705.1. Lineage (NCBI taxonomy): Eukaryota > Metazoa > Chordata > Mammalia > Eulipotyphla > Soricidae > Cryptotis > Cryptotis parvus. The sequence continues at coordinate 93,560 of JAJIBD010004298.1, read as the reverse complement.
GTACACCTTCCCCTCTCTGACCAGTCCCAACCACAAACTGCCTCGGGGCTCTCGGCCATGATGCAGAGACGCAGAAGTCCAGGGAGAGCTGCCATCTGGCTCTCCTGTAGTTCAGCTGACCATGAGGCTCCCAGGAGGCAAGATGGGTTTTGGTTTTGGTCCATTACCTCTGTAGGGCTCAGAAGCAGCAGGAAGAGACTCACTCACCATGATAGCCACCATGTTCATGTCTGACCCTCACAGCTCATCAGAAATCACGCAAGAGCAATGCTGATCTCAAGACCAGCTCAGAGCAGCTGGGTTTTGGGTGTTGGCCCATCACCTCTGTAAGGGCCTCAGAAGCAGCCAGATGAGACTCACCATAATAGCCGCCATTTTCATGGTCCGGACCTTGTACATCAAACTAGTGGAACCAATCATGTTCTAGAATATATTATAATTTACAATGTTTAAGAAATAGAAGCGAGAAAGAGAGAAAGGAGATAAAGAATCTGCCATGGAGGCAGGTTGGGGGAAGGGGTAGGGAGGTGGGGACATTGGTGATGGGAGATGGGTGGTGGAGGGATGGGTGTTGGAACACTGTAGAACCAAAATTCAAACATAAACATCTTGTAATTGTATATCTAATGGTGGTATAATAAAATTAAAAGAAGAAAACAAAACAAAGGACAAAGACTCTAGGTGTCAGTTTTCTAATGCTGCTTAAAAAATAGTTGCTATAGGAGCCAGTGAGACAGTACAGAGGTAAGGTGTTTGCCCTGCACATAGCTGACCTGAGTGTAATACACAGCACCCCATATGGTTCCTAAGCTCGCCTGCAGTTACTGCTTAGTGTGGCCTGCAAACCCCAACCCCAGTTTCCCCCTGCCAAATAAGAAAAACACAATAGCATTTGTTTAAGGGACAATTATTTATTAGCTCATAGCTTATAGGAGAGAAGTCTAGCTTGCATGTATGATTTTTCTGTGCTAAGGTTGAAGAAGATTGAAATCACAACACTAACCAAGATTTCCGATAAACCGAAGTTTGTGCTGAAGCTCATGGGGGAAAAAAATCCATTTCCAAGCTCATATCTCTTGGAAGAATGTGGTCCCTTGCAGCTGTATATCTGAGGTTCCAATTTCCTTGTTATTTGCTAACTGGGGACTGCTCTGAACACCTTAAGACCAGCAATAGCATATCTTATATTTGGATCTCCTGACCTCCTCTTCTGCCAACATCTGAGAAAGTCTTTCTGCTTTTAAAAAGCTTATGTAACCGGATCAGGCTCACTTTTATATCTTCCTATTTTAAGGTCAATTGTGTTGTACAACATGACCTAATAAAATGAAATGTTTGAATTTTCCTACCACATTTTCCTACTTTGTAAGCTTTTTTAATAGCAAAAGAATGGAATTTTTATACGTATGCTTTTGTGTATATAAGCAAATTGTGTCTCCTAGAAAATAAGTAGAAGGCAACTCATGGGCTCAGAGATGTCAGAAAACAAATAGAATCTTATACAATGATTTGGATCTCCATTATGTGAGGCAATGGCTTTAGTTAGCTGTTATTGTTATATGAAAAAAAAAAACTCAAACCAAAAAAAAAAAAACCTCATAAAAACCAATGCTTACAAATGAACCTTTTAAGAACCCAGACATTTTATTGTTTTCAGAACATGGACCTAATGTAGGACTATTTGAAAGTAGTCCTTGAATACTTTTCTACCCTAACTCACAGGTTTTATCCCTTGACTGAAGATCTTTTCCAAACATAGCCTATTAAATGGGGTTGTGTTTTATCACTCAGTCAAGAGATCTGAGACTCTTTACCATCCAGGAAAGTTTTGTTAGCTTACACAAGTTTGTCATAGTATGGTATTTTATATATCTGTACAAATCTGAATAAAATTTTATTTTACTTCTCTTAATATATTTAAGATTATGGAAGAACACTGCTTAATTTTTAATTAATCTCTTGAATTTTGCTCAGTAATTTGTACAGTGAGCACTGATCAAATGAGCATTAAATAAAATAGAATTTGGGCATCATTAGCAAAAACTAATAAAAATGAAAATAGCTTAAGACAATTTTGATTTTATTTTTAGTTCTTTAATTATGTCCTTCTTTGAATAATTTTACTTAAAATTACACACTGTCCTTGACGATGTGATTGACTCAATGACACTGAGCCTCATTTGTCCTTTGGATCTGAATAATAGTGCTGCTATTCCTTACTGATCTTAGTATGTTCTACATTGATTTTATTTTGAATATTAATTTTGGGGACCAGAGCAATAGGATGGTGGGTAGAGCATTTGCCTTGCACATGACTGACCTGTCTTTGGTTCCTGAAACCCCATGAGCCTGCTAGATATAATCCCTGAGTACAAAACCAGGAGTAAGACCCGAGAACTGCTGATGTGGGCCCCACTCCCCATAATTTTACTTTTAATTTAGTAATTGTGGTTTACAAAGCTGTTTATAATAGAGTTTCAGGCACATGATATTGCAACACCACAATTGTCAACTTCCACCGATGTCCCTGAGGTATATTCTATCCCCAGCATGGCTTCTTATAGGCACATTTGAAAAAATTTGACTGTGTAGTTCGAGTTCTGTGCTTAAAATATTGTTGACTCTCTGGTGTGGAAAAAGCTTTGGGTTCTCGGATGATGACACAGAAACAATAGAACTGACTCTCTGCTTGGTGGGGTCCAGTCTTGGTCTGATTCACGTAGCTGACAACCTGCCAGAGTAGACATAGTTCTGGCAGTTGAGAATTAGGTATCAACTGTCAAACTTGGTATCTCAGGCCTCCTAACTAAAGCCAAAGCTAATAATTTCTCCTTCCCAACTTATTTTCAGCCAATTCTCACCTGTATGGAGATATATTATAAACCTCACTTCATAGATGTGAATATATTTAGTATCAGTGATGAAAAGTTGGTATCTAATGAGTCTGAGGTGCAGTCAAGTGCTTGCCAAGTTATAACTTTCCACTATTCAGTGACAACTAACAAGATTGTTACATAAGAATGTAATTCATCAGTTTATCAAAATCCCATTACACCCCATTGCTTACATTTGCCGGCTCTCCTTAATGTGTATTTGTTGCCAGTACCCTGATGTTTTTATAAATTTACTGCTTGCCCATTTTCATACCTCAGAGTAATGGCTATATGACCTAGAAATTCTTGTTGATAAAATGAATTTGTTGGGGCCGGAGTGATAGCCCAGCGGTAGGGTGTTTGCCTTGCATGCCTGTGCCTACCCGGGTTCAATCCCCGGCATCCCATATGGTCCCCTGAGCACCTCCAGGAGTAATTCCTGAGTGCAGAGCCAGGTGTAACCCCTGAGCGTCGCCGGTGTGACCCCCACCCAAAAAAGAAGAATTTGTTACAACTGTTAACTTGTTGACTTCATAGAAGTTGACACCAACTTTTAGTAAATGTTAGTTCACAAGCTCTCTTTAGGTGCAATGTACCTGTTGTATAAGTAGCATTATACATCTGCTTCATAACTCCCAAACCTGAAAGGATGAACCCTACTAATATCCATATCTGTTGGAAATGAGTATCTGACTGCATCAACTTTCCTTCTCTTTTTGTCATTGAGGACTGTCACTGAAAATTCAGAATATTTCACTAATGGACTCAAATAATTTGTAACATTGACTATATTGGTGAGGAAACTTTCTCTTAACTTTGCTTTTTCTACCAGTAAAAATATTTATTTTAATAAGTAATCTATTGTGATCTTATTTCTAAATTGCTAATCTCTCATGGTCTTATTTATAAATATTCTAATTCCTAAATTTCCCCTGAGTCCTGACCCTGAAACTTAAATAGATTTTTGTTATCAATTTCTCCTTCCATTAATCTACCTCTTTATTTCCAAAAGTGTTTCTTTTCACATAAATGATTGTAGGATTTAATGGCTGAATAACTGCCTCATTGCATAGGTTCAATATGTACTGTGCTAATTATCTTTCTCACAGTCTCTGGTTAAGAATTTAATACCCTTCTTAATCAATGACTTATTTGAAAGTCTTTGTGTACATGTTTGTTTCACTTTGCTAAGAACTGCCTTTAACAGATTTAGAGGGAAAAAATTAGAAATTTAGTCTTTGTAAGGATCAATAGGATTGACGACTGAACCAATGATGTGACTCAGAGAGCATGCTTTGCATGTGTAAGGCCCTAGATTTAATTCCTGACACTCCAAAAAGAAAAAAAGAAATAAAATTGATTGCTGCTAATAAAGCCAAAAGACAGAGGAATAATAACTAAGATAACCAAGCCAAGAGATAGAGGAATAATCACTAATGTCATAAATTAAAAAAGGAATCATCACTACTATGATATGAGCATTAAAAGATTATAGAGAAGTAATTATTTCCATAAATTTGAGAGCACTGATAAATTAATAAATTACTTGAATGAAAAAATGACCAAAATTCACGTAAAAAACAAAGAGGTAATTTGAATAGGCATATAATAATTAAATAAACGAACAACTTGACATTAAAAATCCACAAGGTGCTATGCATGAGTGTGTTCTTGATCCACCCAAAATTTACATGTCGAAATCTTAACCTCCAAGGTGATGATGGTATTATGAAGTAAAATATTTGGGATGTAATTAGGTTAGGGGATTAAACCCTTATAAATGGTTTGTTTGTTCTTATAAAAGGGGTCCAGAAATGTTACTAACCCTTTCTATCAGGTGAGACTACACAAGGAAAAAAAATCTTGTCTGTAAGAGAGTAGTTCTTTCCTAACATCAAATTTTCCAACACCTTAATCTCAGACTTCCTAGCTTCTTAAACTTTGAGAAACACATTTCTATTGTTTAAGAGCTTTTAATTCCTGGTGTTTTGTTAAAGCAACCTAAACATACTAAGACATAGGCAAAGGGATATCACTGTTGAATTACACCAATATTTAAGAAAGAAATGATACCATTCTCTATAAAGCATGTCTACAGTCTCTTTCAGAAAATAGGAAAGAAAATATTTCCTAAATAATTCAGGGAGGTCAGAAAAAATATTCTGAGAACCAGATAAAAAATATGACAATAAAGAAAATAGAGCTATATATAAATATCCTCAACAAATATAGAAGCAAATAAAGTGAAAAGACATTAAAAAATAACAATACACCATGACCAAGTGTGATTTATACTCACTTATAAGGTTGGCTGAATATTTTTAAAAAATCAGTGTAATCACAGGAACAGGATAATTCATGATTTATCAATTGATGGAGAATATCATTTGATTAAATCCAGAAACTAAATTATTTTATTAGGAATTGAAAAAGCTCCCTCAATTTCATAAATAATATTTGCATAAAATCGATAGCTAACATAATGGTTAAATAAATACATGCTTTCTTTCTAAAAATAGTAACAATTATATTGTTCCTTCTCTTCCTTGTCAACAGATTTTATATGTTCTAAATAGTGTGATAAAGCTAAGGTATATATACTTTGAACAACGAAGTAATCATTTTTCATTTGCAATGACATATTTGTCTACATAGAAAAAATCCTGGCATGAGCAATAAATAAATAAATATAGAAATATAGAAATAAACAAAATTAATACACAAAATTAAAATGTTTTTCTTTTTATCAGCATTGAATAACCAGAATCTGATATTGGAAAAAGAGCATTCACAGTAACTCTAAAAATGAAAAATGGTGTAATTCTAACAAATTACACATGGCATTTATATATGGAATGCTATAAAAAATATCATGAAAAAATCCTTAAATAAGTGTTAAGTAAGTGAAAAGTATTCAATACTCATAAAAGACTCAATGGTAATCAGATAACAATTTTCCAAACTTTAGATTCAATCTTATCCTAATTAAAATCTAAGAAATTTATCTTTCAGATATTGAATGGGTTCTGAAGTTTTTATAGAAAAGACAAACTACCCAGAACAGATAAGGCCGCACTCCTGGAGAGGAACAAAATTGGAAGATTCAATTTCAGTGCTACCTTAAATCTACAGTAAAGAGCAAAGATTGCTGACAGTAAAGACTTCAAGGATAGCCGAAAGAATAAATGCTTAAAACTGAAGTTAGGATGCAGAGCAGGTTGGGGAGAGGTAGACAAGAAGCAAATGGACAGTGGAGAAGGGTACTTGGGCACTCTGGTAGTGGTGAAGGTGCATCCAAATGAAAGATTACTATTTAATGATGCTTGCCTGAACTTGCAAATCTTCTTTTCAGAAATTTGTTTTACTATTTACCTATGAATTGTCTATTATTCATTACTTAAGATGAAGACTCTTTTTAAAAAATGTAGGACATTTATCCCTTAGTCATGCTCCAGCATGACTGCCTTGATTTGTTATGTGTCCTTAGGTTCCTCTTAGTTGGGACATTCTCTTAAACTTCCCATTTTTTGATGACTTTAGCAGTTATATTTTTTTAAAAGGGTCATTTTCATAGCTCCTCACTGACATGGTGCAGAGCTGCTACTGACTCTTCCTGTGCCTAACCGATCACAAGGCTCCTGGGAGGGATTGCGGGTTCTAGCCCTGGCCTGCCACCCCAGCAGAGCCTTGCAAGAAGCCAGACGACCCCCCCACTCCATGAGGGCTGCCATTTTCCACATCCGGATTCCCTCTCATCAGAACTCCACCCAGCAGAAGAGCTGATCACAGCCCAGCTCGTGCAGCCACTTTGCTGCTGCACGGTTCATCAATCAATGCTCAAAATTTGAGTTGACTACTAGAGTATCTCACCCGCATGGCAGAGCCTGGCAAGCTACACATGTCGTATTTGATATGCCAGATACCAGTAACAATTATATACCTCATTCCCATTACCTGATGGAATGGTTTGAGGCTCTTTATGTTCCTGGAGCAAGCAGATGCCCTTTGGCTCTACTAGCATGAGACAGGACATATGGAGATATTACTGGTGCCCACTCGATCAAATCGATGATGAACAGGAAGACAAGACAAGACAAAACAAGACATTTTCATAGCACCTTTAGTTGCTGCAGGAACACCCCTAGCTGTGCCCAAATACTATGTTCGTTTGTGCTCTGGAAGCCATGTGTTGTTGGGAATTGACTCAGGGCCTGCCCTTGCTTAGTATGTGCTCTTCCACGTGAGCATAACAGGGCTCATCCTTATCTGTATTAACTAAATATATCTGTGGTGACCATGCCTTTCTATATTAGTCATCCAGAAGATTGGATACATTCTGGATTCTGTTCTTCAAAGCCTTGTGTTCTAAATGCATTTCAAATTAGAAAAGGATTATCAATCATACCTCCTATTCAGTCATCAATAAATATATAACTTTTTGCCCTATTGAAGGACTTTGTGGATGTATGATGACCTCTTACATGCTAGATGCACTGCTTAATGAGGTTAGAGTGGTCTCAAATTGGCATAGGAGATAAGATAGGAGATAACAGTCAACATGTCTGTACATTAGTGTCATGTTGATGAGAAAGGTAGTCTTCCATTTGTTTGCCAGTAACCCCTGGCAATGATCAGGGGTTACTCCAGGCTCTCAGTAATTACTAGTGGCAGTGCTGGTGGACCATATGGGATGCTGGGGATCCATCCCAGATCATTTATTGAAAGGCAAGCACTACCCATTGTACTAGTTCTCTGGCACCTATTATTTTCCTTTTTTTTTTAAGATATTCCTGCTCTTTTTTACAGTACACTGAGAGAAGACTTATAAAATTATCATTCTCATGTGCATCTAGGAATAAACCCTAACACATCTGGGTGTGGCCCAAAACTGTTTAAAAAACAAAGAAAGAAAATTAACTCTCCCAAAGCACTAGGGATTTTCTGAATGCCTGTTTGTTTTTCTAGATATGCTAACATCTTGGGATAATAGTCAGTCATGCTATTTTCCCAATATTCTATTGCATATACCTAAAGATAAGGGACTTGAATAGAATGGCTTCACCCATAATTTTCTCTTGAAAGCAGGGACAATAATTCTAATTCATACTTCTTGTATCTCTGTACCAAAGCTCTTTCTTTTGAATTTTATCCTCAAGTTTAGCCACTATTTAATATTCATTTCTCTATTTCAGGCCAAAGTAGAGATACATTGCTACATAATGAACTATTTCTCCCAGTTTTGGTAATGGCCCCACTTCCCACTCTATTTTTCAGAAGATTTTATTCATACTTCAAATAATCCAAATCACTAAGAATAGCTTCGGAATAGCTAATAATGGGCACAGCAGAAAAGAACACTTTTGTTGTTGAATTACTTTTGACATTCCTTGTGGTGAACTATATTTAGCCAGCTATTGTGTCCACAAATCATTGTTCTTTGGTATCTTTCTGGTACTGGTGTATTTAGTAAGTTTTTCTAGTCATCTTATGCAAGCATTCATGAAATCTGTCTATGACTGCTCATCTTAGGGACAGGAATTTAAGTGAGTAGATGTTGTCCTGCTGTTGAAATTGATGTGCCTCCTTTACTCTTATCTCAATAGCATCATCTATGGTTTTTCAGAACTCCTTTCTATATATAGAAAGCTGCAGTCACTTGAGTCAGCTAAGAATAGGGAGAGACTGAACGTAGACAATATCCTCTAGATTATAAATAAGCAGTCAATGATTTTCCAATAATATTTCCATTAAATATCAACCTGGATTAATAGAGCAGTGTTTTAGTAGGGTGACTTGATTCCTGTTGCTTTAGATTCCTTGTTTGACTTAAGACACACAGTTATTGAGTTTCTAACTTGATGGATTCATGAATGGCTTTGATATCCTGGTAGCATTTATATATATTTTACATATTACCCAGGCTATCACTGGATGCAGATTAATTCAACAGTACTCTTAATCTCCTATTTGACTACCATGTCACAAATATGCAATTTTAATTCACATCTATCTAAAGTACTTCTTCTTGATCACTTGGCATCCCATTATTCATCAATTTGCTCGAGTGGGCACCAGTAACTTTTCCATTTGATTATCACGTGCCATTTATACTATTTATATGAATATATTCTGGAAGATGTGATAGATCAATCAGGGCGTCAGAGGGCAGTCATCTTGGTCTTATAGTTGGCGAAGGACAGGCGGGCGGTGCGAATGCTTTTCCCGGCTTCTGCTGCATCTTCCAGTATTTCTGCTCTTCTGTCTTTGAGGTCTTCTTTTATTGCTTCTCTGCACCGTTTAGCAAGCTTGGACGTTAGCATTTGGTCTCCTGAGGCTCGCGCCTTGCCACATTGGCGAATGAGCTCAAGAGTTTCTGAAGACAAGCGTCCTTTTGTGTCTTTCTCTCTCTCAGCATTCTTCGCACAATCATGGAGGTGCTGAAACAGTCGGTTGTACTCTTCATCGATGTTGTCAATGATGGTATCTTCCCATGTTGCTGCAATGGTGCCAAAGAGTTCCCAGTTGGTGGTCGTTCTGGGAGTTCTCTTCTTAAACTTTGCAGCCTTTCTCCCCATTGCGGGAAGTAGAATTTTGCACGAAGGAGACGGTGGTCCAATCCTGTTTGAAATTTGGGGGACGACAGCAACATCGGTCAGACAAAACCGTCGATTAAAGATGATGTGGTCAATTTCATTGTGGAACTGTCCGCCAGGAGATTCCCATGTCCAACGTTTCGCTTCAGCCTTCTGAAACTGTGAGTTCCCATGAATGGTCTTGGTGGACATGATGAACTCAGATAGTCTCTCACCCTGTTTGTTCCATTCTAGGCCATGGGTCCCAATGTGGAGTTCTTCAGCCGATCTTCTCGGTCCTATCTTGGCAATAAAATCACCGACTATGATCTTGTAGAAGGTTTGATCTTTTTTATAGAACTCCTCCAATTCCATGTAGAATTTCTCAATTTCATCTTCTTTGTATGTGGATGTTGGTGCATAGACAATGAAGATAGAAATTGCTGGCAGTGGGCCACATCTCCTCAAGTGTAGTCATCCTATTCAGTTTACTAGGCATTCAAATGAATCAATGTTGACAGCCATGTTCGCGTTGACAATGACACCAAATCCACCGACACCTCTTTCATCGCATGTTCCAAGGAACAATTCTTCTCCGGTGTCAAATACAGCATGATGCTACTGACGCCTCCTCGTCTCAGTCAGACCAATGATGTCGCACTTGATCTTTTGAGCTTGCACCATCAGATCCTCAATATATGCTTCCAATGCCAGCATACGTGCATTGAAAGTACAGACAGTCATTTTAGTCCTTCTTCGTTTTGGCAGCCTAGGATGGCCGTGAAATTTTATCAGGCACTGCTTGTTTGCCTTTCTTACTACTGCTGTATTAAGGGCTCTTTCGGGTCAGGAAAATAAACATTTTAGTTACTGGATTTGGCATATCGAATACGCATGGGACAGCTTGCCAGGCTCTGCCATGCAGGCGCTATATTCTCATTACTTTGTGGGCTCTCTCAGAGGGGTGGGTAGAATATTTATGGTAATTTGGAGGTAAATTGCACGGCCACGCCGCAACGGGAAAGCTGGTTTCTGCTCTGCCGGGTGTACCTGTGTCTTAGGCTCAAGCATTCCTGGACTTGAAATACTCTCCTCTGAAGGGCGGGTCTTTGCCGGGTGGGTCCTTGTAGGCTGGGTTTCTGAAAAGCCAGGCTGGAGACTGGATTAATCTGTGGGCTGGAGACTGGATTAATATGCTGGGTGGAGATTTTAGCAGCTGCAGAGTGTGGATTGTGAAGATTGCTGCCAGCACGGTGTGGGGGTTTCTCTGGGCTCCTCCGAGGCTCCATCAGGATGGTGGATTCAGGTAGGAAGTTGCTCTCGTGGTCCATGGAATGCAGGGAGTTCAACGGGAAAGCTGGTTTCTGCTCTGCCGGGTGTACCTGTATATATAATAAATATATTATTATATATAATATATACCTGTATATATAATAAATATATTATTTTCATAACCCTCTTCTTTTTTTCTGCAGTAAGTTGGTCATGCTGAAAATTTGTTTGTATTTTAGCTCTACTTGCATGAGACAGGTCATATGGAGATGTTACTGGTGCCCGCTTGAGCAAATCGACGATGAACGGGAAGACAGTGATACAGTGATACAGTGATTTTAGCAATTTTTGCTATTATTCCCTGAAAGATGGCAAGAAACCTTGGTAAGGTTAGAAAATACTTTAAATTTGAGGTTTTTTGAAAACATTTCCCTTTTTATCATTTTAATCTAGAGGTATGTTAAAAGCCATTTTATATATTTTCACACTCTAAAATGGACTCTGTCAATAATAAAAATGCACAAATATGTATTTTAAATAAAAATTTTTCTATTTTTTATTTTGTGTTAAAATATTCAAAGTCTGAAACAGTTATTAGAACAGTGACTAGAGATTTAGCAGAAAATGAAAGCGTTTACTGGGTGATTTACAATTGTTGGACCAATAAATGAACCACTCTCTGAGAAACTCATTAAGCATACTATAATTTGGTACTTAATTATTCCGGTTAGTTTTCTATCCACACATTTGTCCTTATTTTTATTCCTTACCAAGATAAGGGGCATAGGAATAAAGCATTAATATTTTCTGTATTTTTGTTTTCTCACTAGCTAAAGGGAAGATAAGTATTGGGAGTTTATGAACTCTTTTCTCATTTGCACTAGCCCTCTGGGACTGAGGATTGCATTCATAATTTTCTAATTTGTGAATATGTTGCCAGAAATAGCAACAAAATATGTCTCAGGGCTCTCAGAGTCTGTGTACAGGATCTGAAAATTTAAAAGCATGGAAACAAATTCCCGGGCTCCACATGCACTGTTCACATCTCTTGTCTGGGCCCATTGCTTTCTCATAATCTTCGTGTCTTCTTGCTTCATCAGTTTATATTCTCTTCTAATTTATTCTTATCTTACACACACTTGGTTTTTGCAAATCAATTAATTCATTTAGAAAGAAACTTTGCTCTTGAGTCACAGTACCAGAATATGCACTAGTTAGATCAGGATGAGACCAGAGAAATGGGAGTTTGAGGTTAGGTAAGAAAGGGAAGGGAACAGAGTGCTAATAATTGTTGAAAGTGATAATACAAGTCTAGAACTGAGCATTGAATGCAGGCAAAAAGATACACATGATAAACTCTAAATGTATGTATTGTAATCTACAGTGTGTAAGAGAAGGAAGAGAGAAAGAGAGAATGAGAGAGAGAGTCAAAGAGAAAGAAAGAAAAGAGATAAAGAACCTGTCATAGAGGCAGAATAGGGAGGGAAGAGGGAATTGGGGACATTGGTGGTGGAAAAATGGGCCCTGGTGGAGGGATGGGTACTGGAACACTGTATGGTCAAAACTCAAACATGAACTTCTTTGTAATTATATATCTCACAGTGGTATAATAATAATATATATATACATATATGTATGTATATATATATGTATACATATGTATATATATAAGAATTCTAACTCCTATGACTCTCCTTGAAGATATATAAAATCACTTCTTCTGTTGAAAGTCACATAAGACCAGATCAATCTAGTTAAGGTGGATGACAACAAGAAACCAAGGGAATGGATCAGCCCCTTAAAATTAACAGAGCGGAAATCCCTTAAAGTGATTGGCTGCAGTTGTGTTGTAACTAAGATTGTGGCAAAGAATCACAGGACAAGGAAGTCATTGAGGAATACTTCGAATGCAAGAAATTAACAAGAATTTTGACTCTTAAAAAAGAAAGGAGGGCCCGAGCGATAGCCCAGCGGGTAGGGCGTTTGCCTTGCAAGCGGTCGGCCTCTGTCGGCCTGGGTTCGATCCCGGCATCCCATATGGTCCCCCAGCACCGCCAGGAGTAATTCCTGAGTGCAGAGCCAGGAGTAGCCCCTGAGCATTGCTGGTGTGACCCAAAAGGCAAAAAAAAAAAGAAAGGAAAAAGAAAGTTATAAGTACTGAAGTGGTGGATTCACAAATATCAATATGATAGTTTTACTCCATTTATTCTAATTTGAATTCCTTTTATGTTCTTTGTCTAATCACTGTGACTAAAACTTCCAAATCTTTGTTGAAAAGTGATTGTGAGAGTAGATATTTTGTTATATGCTTTTGATGGAAAAAGCCTTCAATCTTAACCACTATATATGATGGTAGGCATGGATTTGTCAAACACACTTTTTTACTATGTTTAGGTCATTTCTTTATATTCCTTGTTTGGTTTGTTTTGCCATTTTGAATTCTGTCAAGTATTTTCCAATTTTTATTTTTCAGTAATGTATATATTTATACACACATTTTTAAATTTATTTTTTACTTACATGCAGAAAGGGATCATGTTCTATTCTCCTATATTGTTGAGGTACTCAGCATTCTCCAACAAGATTATATACACCATTGATATTTATAAGATATTGCTGATATAACAACTGTTCGTCTTGTAAAGCTAATAAATGTTGCTCCATTTAAGTTATAAATCTTGAGATGAATAACTCTTACCTATGAATCCTCAGTGCTAGAAAGTAGTCACTTTTTTGTGGTGATACAGTAAAAGCTGCTCTATAAATAATTACTGCTCAGGTATATCTTTCAGCTTCTGAGTGATTGGGTTATCCCTGAACATTGAAAGTCACTGAGTTTTTCCGTATATTATTAGAGTGTGCTACAGAGTTCTGAATTTTTTAAACTGAATTTCTAGATCGGAAGTAAAGACTTTTTTTTCCTGGAAAGTTTATATGTTGTATAGGAAAAGTGATCAGAAAAGTGAAGACAATTATTATTTTTATTTTTTAGGGGTGTATTCATAATCACTCTTGGAGTTGTTCAGGTAACAATATGTGTGCCAGTGATTGAATCCAGGTAATTGCACCAAGGTCTTACCTGCTATGCTATCTCTCTGGCCATACAAAGATTAGTTTTATCACTAGCTGTATTATTTTTATCTGATAATTTTATCGTTATCTGGTAATTCTATCTTATCACTATTATTAGTCCTTGATTTGGTCAAGAGGTGTTCAGAACTCTGTGAGAGTATGTCGGGATGAAATTTGCGTTTAAATTAATGGAGTTAGTAAAGAAGATTGACTTCCCTAGTGTTTATGAGCCTCATTTAATCCTACAGAGTAGGAAAGAAAGTCTGAAAAAGTGGATTTGCACTATCTCTGCCTTGTTAGTCTTCAACCTTCAGCATCAACTGGAGCTTTAAAAATTATTGTAGGGAAAATTAATATAAGCAATTCCATGTAAATTGACATAGTATTTTGTCAATTGACATAAATATCAGTACTTTTGGTTCTTAGGCCTTTGGGTTCAGGCTAGAGTTATACTATAGTTGCTCTGTGGTCTGCAGCTTTGACGATTACAGATCTAGGAATTTCTCAGATGCTTCAAATGACCACATGAAACAATTTTTTATAATTTTTTATGATCAACAAATTGATCCCTCTATCACCAGAGTGATTGAGACATAATGATCAGTATTTCATAAAGAAATTTGTGTTTAATATAGGAATTTATATTTAATATAGGAGTATTCTATGGAAACTTTCAATAGATTATTTAAGTTATTTAATATATAAAATGTATTTTCAAAATTCAAAGTGTGTTAATTATTTTACATAATCTTGACAAATGACATCGCATTTCTCAATGTGTTTCATCCTCTGACTCTTTTTTGGGGGGAGGTTGTGGGGAAAATGGAATAATATTAAAGAAATCTAAGGGCACCTTTGGGTGATTCTGTGCCAGCAATTCAATAACAGGTTCTAGTATGCAGTCCTACTTGGACCCTGCATTGCTGAAGTAAACCATCTTGGGACTCAGGGCCTCTCAGGGCCACACCCAACAATGCTCGGGACCTCCAGATCTACATAGAGTGATGCTCAAAGATTGAACTAGGTTGGATACCTATCAGGTATGTGTGATAACTCCTGTAATTTCTCATCAGGCCTGAGTCTAAATTTCTGTATTCACATTTTTAATTAACAGTAATAGCTATTTCACAGTTTTAAGAAGGAAATAAATAAAATTTAAACATTTTAGGTTATCAACAAATGTAAAACCTGTTGTCATATCAGATTGTCATTAGAATCATTATGTAATACTTTTGAATAAAACCAAGATTTCTAGTATCTCTGGCAAAATACTTATAATAAATGTTTACCCTGAAATCTTTATAGACTAATTAAAAAATGAAACAGATATCTGAAAGAGTGATTATGTGAATATTGGCATTGACTCAACTATTTAAATTATATTAGAATTCACAATAATAGTTTTGTACAGGTATTTGGTTCTATAGATGACATTATGGCAGATTTTTGACCTAATAAGAGATGAATTCTAATTTTTAAAAGTGATTGCAATGTACCTGTAGATACCTGTTTATATATTACTTTGCTTACCTTCAAGTTAAAGATAAAATACCTATTTTAATATTTTTAGTCATACAATAAGTATTCCTTATGGAGCACATTTGAAACCATATTTCTAGGGTTTTTTTGCTATAGTTATTCCAACATACTCTACTACTTCTTAACATCGCAGTATTTCATATGCTTTTAAGATTTTACATGGGACTGAAAGGGAGAAAATTTGACAGTTCAATCTGAGGGAAGAGTAAAGAAGCATGAAAAAGGAAACGATATTGAGAAGAAAATGGATTCTGGGTTTGTCTTGATCTATCTATCCTGTATTGAGACAGCTAATTTCTTGTCTTTTAAACAGATAATCAAATTACTTTGCTGTACAGACTTACCAACATGCCACCTCCTATCACTCTTCACTGCTTTTGCGTATGCTAACCTCTATGCCTACCTAGAGTACCTTCTATCCAATTAATAAACTGTAATGCAGAAATTCACATTCAAGGACATTTCAGAATTCATTTGCTCTTTGAAGTATTTCTGACTTCACCTGACAGAGCTCTCTATTCTGAACTTTCTTGGTAAGCCAAACATATCCAGAATACTTAGTGTTGTTAGTATGGTTTTAGAGCAAGAGAATAAACATCTACACTGGAAATTTTGAAGCTTCACTTGGAAGTTTAGGGAAATGACCTTGGGTCTGGATTGAAATAAAGGGGCTATTGATAAAAATGAGTGAAATAAAATGTGAGGAACAATGAAATATGAATGGAGAGAAAACTGGTAAAAACAAAAAGGGCTTCATGATAGCAGTGTCAATAATGATAACTAAGAGCTAAAACAGTTTCATTTTCATATCACTTGATCACTTGGCATTCCATTATTCATCGATTTGCTTGAGTGGGCACCAGTAACATTTCCATTTGTCCAAATCATGTGCCAGTGTAGCCCAATGGCATCTGCTTGCTTCAGGAATACCAAGAGGCTCAAACCGTTCAGGGTGTTGAGGAAGAAGTCTGACCATCTTGTATGTGGGTGGCCTCTTGATCTTTTGACATCATGTGGGATCCAGTCGGTAACGGCTCTAGTCCAGCAGTCATCTCCAAGACACAGTTCATGTCCAGTCCATCTGATTTTCAATGGCTTGGCAAACGAGACAGCATTCCTGACTCTCCATCATCGACGGAGGTCAGAACTCTGGATTCCTTCTCTCATTTGAGTGAGGCATGATATTCCAAGCATACCTCTTTCAATTCCTCTTTGGTAGATCCAAATAGAGTTCTCATCCTGCTTTCATAGGGCCCAGGTCTCTGAGGTATATGTAAATACAGAGAGAATGGTGGAGTCGAAGAGATGTTCCCGAGCCAGAGGATCTTTGTCCTTTTGCTATTTCTTTGATGCTCTTGTGTCGAGGACGCCGCCAGGGTCCCCAACAGTACTGGGAAGCGAGTTCCCTTTTTACCTCTGAAGATGGTGGGGAATGGATGAAAACTCAGGAATTCGGTGCAGGTTTTAAAATGCTTTACTTATCACAGGTTCAGGCATACAAATCAGCAATAGGAAAAACCCTGTGCTTAGGATTCCTGGCTAGAACCCCAGCCATGTGTAGGCCAAGATGGCAGCCACCACATGGTAAGGCCCTGTAAAGAGGAGACAAAGACAAGACTCCCAAGAAGAGTGCAAGCCCCAAAAGAGAGCCCAAAAAGAGAGAAAGAGAGGATGCAGCCTAGTTTTTATATCCCTGCAACTCAGACCTCCCACTATTATGGGAAGCAGGGAGGATCAAATGCCCTCAGGTAATTTCTCCAAGCACCTCACCTAGGCCCTTTTATATGCTGATGTCAAGAGCCAAGATCTGCCTGGAAATACCTTTATAGGGTAGAAAAGGAGGTTTTTGAGATGGCAAGCCTCTGTACCAAAGACTATACTAATGCCAGTTAAGTGCTTCTCCAAGCTTTCACAAGAGTCTCTTCTACTTCAGGGTAGTTTTGTATTTTACTTGCCTTTGAGCTATCAGGGAGCCATGCTTGCTTGCTTGGAGGCAAACAGCATTTCTCTCTGATCTAATTACTTAAGAGATCCAACGTAGCCAGGCAAATATGCTGGTAAGATCTAGCTAGTCCCAAGATGATTGTGATAGCATGAGAGAATATTTATACCAGCTAGTATAGAATACATGGTCAGATAAACTGCCACATTTAAACTACCCCACCCTATCTACAAAGTGATCTGCAGGAGGCAATCCAAGGAAGATGCAGGGCTTTTAGGCTTTAAGGTGTCCTGCAACACTCTTGAAGGCGTTCCACGCTGCTCTCTTCCTCCTGAGCAGCTCAGGTTTCAGGTCAATTATCATGTTGAGTTCTCGACCTAGAAGCACATAACTAATGCATTCAGAGATGTTGTTCCATTGCGAGTGAATGGAGCGTCTAAAACTAATTCATTTTTCATGAACATTGTTTTGTTGAGATTCAGCTGTAGACCTATCTTTCCACATTTTCAGTCTAAGTCAATCAGCATTTCTGCTGCTTGGCTAATGTTTGGTGCTATTAGAACAATGTCATCAGTGAAGTGGAGGTGGTGTAGTTGCTGACTGTCTATCTTCACTCCCATTTCTTCCCATTCTAATTGTCGCATGATGTTCTCGAGGGTGGCGCTGAAGAGTTTTGGTGAAGTATCACCCTGCCTGAGTTTTGTAATCTGAGGCCAACCGTGTGATAGTGCCTTGTCTCTTGTTCGGTCTCTCTGTGCCACATACAAGTAAGATGACGGTACTTCTCCTTCCCCCTCTGACTAATTTCCCTTCCCTCCTGCTCTCCAGTTCAGCCACTGCAGAGAACAAAGTGGTTCTGTCTTCCCTTCCAGCTGCCGCGTGCTCCTCTGTGGGCCTTTGCTAGCGCTGCCGTAGTCGTTTCTCTGTGCTTGGACATTGGCTGTTTCCCTCTCCGGTTCGTGTCCTGAGCTCCTCAGTGGACACAGGTGGAGCTGCCTAGTGGATACAGCGAGGAAGGAAGTTCAGCTGAGTGGGAAGGAAGTTCTGGGGATCAAACCTGCACTGTGCAGCCGAGCCCCAGCCTGTGTGTATACCTTGCTCTCCCTGTGCACAGACGTTCATGAGGCAGTCGGGAGGCATGGTGGGTTCTAGCCCTGGCCCACCACCTTGGCAGAGCCTCACAACAAGCCAGACCACCCGCCTCACTTCACGGGCGCCGCCATTTTCCACATTTGGACTTCCCTCTCGTCAGAACTCCACCCAGCAGACCAGCCCATCACAGCCCGGATCATCGCCACCCACCCTGCAGCAGCTTTTTCCTCAATCTGGCCCAGGTATGCTGGTCCAGAGCCTCTCAGACATGGGGCAGAGCTGTTCCTTGCTCTCCCTGTGCACAGACGTTCATGAGGCAGTCGGGAGGCATGGCGGGTTCTAGCCCTGGCCTACCACCTTGGCAGAGCCTCACAACAAGCCAGACCACCCGCCTCACTTCACGGGTGCCGCCATTTTCCACATTTGGACTTCCCTCTCGTCAGAACTCCACCCAGAAGACCAGCCCATCATAGCTCGGCTCAGCGGCAGCGTGGATCATCAATAAATGCTTTATTTGGAGGTGTTTAAAAGAGTTTGCCTCCCGCTCGGCAAGCCTGGCAAGCTTCTCGTGTTGTATTTGATATGCCAAATTCCAGTAACAATTATATTAGGTCATTCCCATGACCTAATATAATGGTTTGAGGCTCTTTATGTTCCTGTAGCAAGCCGATGCCCCTGGCTCTACTGGCATGAGACAGGACATATGGAGATATTACTGGTGCCCGCTCTAGCCAATAGATGATCAACGGGAAGATCGTGATCGTGATCGTGATCGTGATCACCCTGCCAAACCCCTCTTTTGACATCAATGATCACTTCCTTGTAGAATGGTGAGATCCTGGTGGTGAATCCATAATACAGCTCACAAAGGATCTTGATGTATTGGGTTTGAATACACTGTTTGGCTAGTGGTTTGATGACTGCTTTAGTCTCAACAGAATCTAAGGCTTTCTTTAAGTCAATGAACGTGAGACAGAGCGGCATCTTGAATTCCCTACAAACCTCAGTGAGCTTGGTTATTATGTAGATATGGTCTATTGTGCTGAATCTTTTTGGAAGCCAGCCTTCTCTCATGGTTATCCTTCATCTAATGTTCTGCCAATCTTGTTCAGGATGACTCGAGTGAACAGCTTTTAGATGACGAACAATAGGCAGATGGGGTGATAGTTGCCAATGTCGTGCATGTCTCCCTTCTTGAACAGTAGAACTGTCCTGCTGATTTTTTATTGGGAGGTCACCTTGCATTCAATCAGGTAATGTGTAAAGAGCGAAGCCAGTGTATTGATGAGTACTGACGGCAGATTCTTCAGGTGTTCGGGTCTGACTTTGTCTGGGCTGGGTACTGTCACTTCTTTACCAATGACATGTCATGTCAGATTTCAGAAAGGCAATGGAGAAGATTATCCATGATTTCTACTAAGATCTCTTTGATAGCCATGTCCACCTGCTCATATACCAAATTCTGCAGGATGGATATGTCGTTCCCAATGTTTTCCCTTCATTTTCATATGTTTTCAATAATTAATTTTCAATTGTTTCAATAAATCTGTTAACTGCCTAGTAGTTTAGTGTGACTGAAACAATTGGGCTGGCTTTGCATGAAGATTAAGCAGTAGAATTCTCCCTCATGGAAAATAAAGAAAGATGTAATAATATTGAAATGAATCCAATTTGGGACCTGGAGAGATAGTACAAGTGTAGGAAATTTTCCTTGCACTCAGTCTAGCTGGGTTTGATCCCCGGCATCCCATATGGTCCTCCACACACTGTCAGGAGTAATTCCTGAGTGTGTATCCAGGAGTAACCCCTGAGCACCTTCAGGTATTACTCAAAAAGCAAATTAAAAATGAATAAATGAATAAATATAATTAATTAATTCTTCTAAGGCAGGAATGAGAAAATAGAAGAGACTGTGGGGATATAAGAGTCCTGAGAATATCATGGGAGGTTTTGGACTCTTCTTGTAATTTGAGTCTAAGTTCATTTTCCTAGATGTGAAGGAGCATAATATGTATTACTGGCATTGACTACTTTCAGTCATATATTTAAGTACTAAATTGATGTAGACACTGAAGAATACTGGGGATGCTAGAGAAAGGAAGAAAGAAATAGAGTTCAGGCCAGATGTCCTGGAACTCACAGCATATGAGGAAGACACTGACAAACTATTATAGGTAGAAATGTCACTGTTTAGGAAATGAATGAAAACCTTTAAGAATTTTTTTATGCCTTTCTATCCTTGGCAGTGTAATGACTCCTGAATTATTTTAAACTTTGTTGTGCTTTTTAGATTGCATCACATTCTCTAACTCATAAGATATGTTTTGGATGTAAATACTTGTTGAATAAATCAATACACTAATTTAATAAAAGAAAATAGGCATTAGTAGAAAAATAGATGCATATAGAAGTATATGTCATTACATAATTATTACATAATACAGTTCCACATGGCCCACTGAGTTTTAAAAAATGAACTTTTAAGTTTAGTATTGCTGTATATTATTTATTTTCATCAAATAGTCATTGAACAATGTGCCATGTTCTTCTTTAGGCTCTTGGACATATAGGTAGAGCCTTCGCACCATGACAGCTTAGAGCAGAGAACAGCAAGCAGTGGTTTACATCATTAACATTAAGATCGTCATCTCCACAGGAAGATGGAAAGGAGGTAAATCTGAAACATCTCTGACAGAAAACAATATACACTCCTGGAATGTATCAGTCTACCTTAAAAATTACTTACTTGGGTTTCATTTACAAGAAAAAATTCAATCAAGGCCAGTGAGGAATACTTTCAGAATCCTTGAGGCACATAATTAGCTCTGCTTTTAACCTTGCTGACACAGGAAGGACAGATTTTTAATAATGTTTAATTATTAAATTGTGCCTTTTCCTTTAATGAACTACTTCAAGTGGCACTCCAGGGAGATTTCTTCAGCCTTTACAAAACCATCACTCTTTATTCAATATATTAGATACAAGAAGTGTAGCTAGTTTGTTTGGCTGTGTATTAGGGTTTTTATGGTTCACATGACAATTTCTTTGACATATTAATTATACTTGGGTCACAACTGACTCATGGGAAAAACAACTTTCATAGAAGTCTCTCTATATTTTAAAAAGATAGCACAGAAAAATTTCCCTCACAATGCCTCCAACTCCATTCACTAGCCACTGATGGGTGATCATTGTTCCACTGACATCCACCTAGGGTCAGGACTGAAAGAAATGGAGTAGAAGGGAATTTATTTGGACACTGATATTTGTTAGTGTGCCTTCATCCTTTAACCCAAGGCTTCTGTTTCTATCTTCCTTAAATTTCATGATACTTATACTTGCCGTAAAGTATCTAATATCTATATGATAGGTTTTGGTAATAATAATTTAGATTCAGTATGATCACTTGATCACTTGATCACTTGAATCCTGTTATTCATCGATTTGCTAGAGCAGGCGCCAGTAACATTTCCATTGGACCCTATCACGTGCCAATGTAGCCCAATGGCATCTGGTTGATTCAGGAATATGAAGAGCCTCAAACTGTTCCTTCAGGGTCTTTACAAGGAAGTCTGACCATCTTGTAGGTGGGCGGCCACGTGATCTTTTGACATCCCGTGGGATCCAGTTGGTAATGGCTCTAGTCCAGCGGTTGTCTCCAAATCGCATTACATGTCCAGCCCATCTGATTTTTGATGGCTTGGCAAACGAGACAGCATCCCGGATTCTGATAGAACTTAATTTCTTATTTGGGAATTATTGGGTCACTTAAGGAATTGCTTAGGGTTTACATCTGGCTTTATCCTCAGGGGGTCACGCTTAGTGGGGAACTGGGGACCATATGAGGTGCCAAGAATTGAATCTAGATTGACTTCATGGACACTACCAGAAAGGTGTTTGGGATTACTCTGAGTGATGCCCAGCAGTGCAGAGGGAAATCATGCTGTATCAGCAATCAAACTTGGGTTTCCTTGCATGCAAAACAGTGAATCTAGTCCTCAGAGCCACTTCTTTAGTCGAGTCATATGAATTTTTAAGGTAAGAAGAATTCTGTCCTAAAGTAGGACAAATGCATTTATGTCCACAGAAGGGCGTATGTGTTTCAAAGGGTTATAGAAATATGTAGCTTAGCTGCTATTATTAGTTGCAATACTAATTTGTATTGATTATTGGACTGTGATGGGCATTGGAAACTACTAATTCCTTGGTTTCTAGTTCTTTAAAAACAAAAATTAGGTCTGTCCTGGGAAACTATCACAAACATAGCTTGGGGATATGGTAAAGTGCTCAAAGAATAATTTACTAATTGCCTGTTTTAATCCACATCTCTAATCCTGACATTTCTGAAAACTGGAGACTTTGGGCTAGTCATTCAAATACAGTGTTTCTTTTCATTATGGATAAATAAGAGATAATGGTAAACTATGAGAGTCAAGTGAAGGAATGCATAACAACAGCCCAAGATTTGTATGACTGATAATACACAGGAAGTTCTCAAAAATGTTGCCTGCATTTATGACAGGTGATGGGCTTTACATGCTTAGAAAAAGTATAAGTGTACAAAAGACATTCAAACCAAGAGTTAATGAGTGTTCTCTATGTTGTGCCCATAAAATATTCATTGTGAAAGACTAAACTTTTGTCTTGAGAAATTCCTAAGCAAATGGGCCTCTTGGAGTCAGGCAGTCTTGAGTTTTGTCCTATAGGCTGCCAACTCAGATTCTATAGGAAGCACATTTTCTTTTTTTCAAAAGACAGCTGGGTTCTCAGGTGTTAAAGTGTGTTGTAATCTAAACATTTGGTGAGGAAATGGAGGGAGGTTTTATAAATAGAAAATAAGTAGGAAGAAGTTTTATTGAGGGAATAAAAAGCTCCTGGACATCTTTCAAAATAGTGCAATTGCAATTTTATAGCAATGTATCACTTTGTAGTGGTTTGCTTAAAAGGATTTGTCCCGATTTGGAAAGTTTTATCTACTGCATTGAAGAGATCTAAGGAACTTCACTGGCCTCTTTTTGCCTTTAATGGACCAAAGAACTTGAAGGTTCTATTTTTTGTTCTAGCTAGAGCCAAAGAGGAGAAAGCAGAGCAATTCAGATAGACAACTATGAGGTCATTTTAACTTGGTTATGGTGGCACTGAAAATTTCTAGGGAATAAATGCACTAAAATCTAAAGTGTTTTAAAAATAAGCTTAGTAGAAGTTCATCTGAGTACAGCCAGTTTCAGAGCTAAGACAATTTCTCGTTTATCTCTGCAAAATGGAATTTTTTTTGAATAATAACTTGCTTAGTTATCAAAATATGCAAAAGAAAATCCAAGGAAAAAGAAATCATTAATCTCTTTTTTTTTAGAAATATTTCCCAACAACAAACAAGCCTCCACCAATCTTTTACTCAAGTGGGTTTCTACTAGATTTCTTTATATCTTCCTATCTTTTTCAATAGGAGTCACAGTTAGTGGTATTCAGAGGGACCATGGGATGCTGGGAACTGAACTCAAAGTCTCACATGTTTAAGCACGTGCTTTGTCACTTGAGCCACATACCTGCCATTTGTCAAAGTTTTAAGCATATAATTTCAACTTTCACCCTCACTATGTTCTTTTCTTATTATGTCTTTGGAGGGCATGCTGGATGTAGAGAGGGTGCTCTTAGTAGTAGTGCTCAGGAGCTATTTGAGTTCGGTGCTCAGAGTGAACCCTGGTGGTGCTGAGGACCAAAGATGCTGAGGATTGAACACCATGCAAGACTCTTTTCTGCTTTTAATTTTGGTATGTTACTGATTGAGACAGGTAATTTAGTTTCTCTTTAGTGCGATCCTTGTGGTTAGTTTTACTATATAATCCGTATTCTGACAGATATTAGTCACATATATTGTTTCTTTTAATTCATCAGAGAAAAATTGGAATTTAGATCACACTTTAGGTTGACAGTTAGAAGCACTGACATATATTTTACAAGCTAACTTGTACCCACATTCATTCCCTTTCGTCATCGGTAGTGTTTGACTGTTTCTGGTGTGATCAGGGTGCATAGAGAGTGACTAGGGAAGCGGATTCTCTTTTGGCACAATGGTATATATCTGTGCACAACAGTGTTTGTGTTAAATTTCATGTTTGGGGGTTTCGGTCATACAGTGTTCCAGTACCCATCCTTCTACCAGTGCCCATTTCCCACCACCAATGTCTCTGATTCCCTTCCCCCCTCCCTAGCCGGCCTCTATGGTAGGTTCTTTATCTCTTTTTTCTCTTTCTCCCCCACCTTTCTCTCTTCTTTTTCTTACATATTGTGAATTGCAATACATACACTTAGAGGTTATCGAAAACAATATGGACATTCCTCCAAAGACTAGAAATTGAACTCCCATTAGACCCAGTCATACCACTCCTGGGGATATATCCTGGGAAGCCAAAAACACACAGCAGGAACACCAACTGCACTTCATAGCAGCACTATTCACAATAGCCAGACTCTGGAAACAACCAGTATGTCTTGTGCATTTGTTGATGAACTGCTCTTCTGCTGGGTGGAGGTCTGATGAGCTGTGGAGTCCGGATGTTGAAAATGGCTGCCCTCATGGTGTGGGGGTTCCTCTGGCTTCTTCTGGAGGCTCTGCTAGGATGGCGGGCCAGGACTAGAACCCGCCTTCCCTCCTGGGCACTTTATGATAAGCTGCGCACAGGGAGAGCCGATAGCAGCTCTTCCCTGTGTATCTGACTCAATGATAATTATATTTGCTATAATGTTTTTAATATTTAGCTAATGACTACAGTCATTATTACACTATGAATTTATGATTAATTGGTATTGTTACTGTAATACTGATGGGAGAGTAGTTTTACAAAGAGATTGATTAGGAATAAACTTGGAGCATTTGAAATCTATGAGAACAAAGAAGATGAGACAGTAGGAAAAACACCACTTTTGGAACTATAGAAGTAGGTTTAATTGACTGATTAATTCATGCATTTGTTATAATGATGAAACACAACTGGAGTACATTTTTAAGCTTCTGGATTTTTTTTTTGGCATTTCTGACAGTGCTTAGGGTTTACTCCTGTCTCTGCACTCAAGGACCACTTATGTCAGAGAGATTGTACTTTGGGCAGAGCACTTGTTTTGCCTCTGACCTAGCTTTGATCTCTGAAACTTAAAAAGAACTCCAGTTTATTAATTTGGGGGTCACAAGTCAATAGTTATGAGTGCAAATTCCTTGAAAAAGATGCAGCATTTTATTTAACTGCATACACCTTTAAAGTATAGAAGTGTGCAACACTTAGTAAGGTGATATATATATATATATATATATATAAGGTGATATATATATGTATATATATTTAATATAGTTGCTATTTTATCAAAAATATAATTGTCCATAAAAGAGGACTTATTTCTGACTCTTAATACTATTCCATTAGTCTGAAGACTGCATTTATTTCAATACCACATTGTGGGATGCCCTCGACCACCAGCGGTGAAGAACGACCACAACAGGATTCTTCTCAGAACACGCTTTACTGGAGCTCTTTTAGTTTCATATTTGCGATGGCGAAAGGACCCAGACCCGTTGTGCAAGCTGCTTTTATACAGTGCTATTTGGCATGTCCGTTTCCCATTGGCTGGCCCAAATTGACTTGTCCACTTCCCATTGGCTGGCGCAAATGGTCTGATTTGGCGTGTCCACTTCCCATTGGCCAGCACAGGTCATACGAGCTTATGCGAGCTCGGCGATCTGACGAAACATGCTCTGATTGGAGAAAACCCAATCATGCCACGCCAGGGACCCTGCGCATGCGCGGGACACAGGACCCCTGCACATGCGCGGGAAGGCAAAGTGGCAGTGGGTGGAGTCAGTGGTGCCCAACACCACATTTATTTTTTATTACTATATCTTTATCATGTAGTTTAAAGTAAGGGAATGTGATGAATCTGTATTATATTTTCTCACAATTGCTTTGACTATTCAGGGGCATTTGTGTATGTGTGTAGTTTAGCAAATTGTTGTAATGTATTCTCTATTTCATTGAGAATGTTATCTGAATTTGATAGAGATTGAATATTCATTTTCCTCTGGAGAAGAGAGTGGTTTTTGCCATGTTCTTTTACTCCAGAACATGACCATATTTCTATTTTTGTATCTTTTTTATTCTTTTAATAGTAACAAAATTTTCAACATACAAGTCTTTTATTTATTTTCTTAAGTTGATTGCTTATTTTGTAGTATTTTATTTTTGATGAAATTATGAACCGTTTTTAGTTATGTTCTTTTCTAAGTTGAATTTGCTTATAGGAATTTAATAGCTTTTTAAAGTGAATTTTGTAGCCTGATGCCTTAGCGTATTTGTCTAATGTTTCTGTTAGTTCTTATAGTGTGGTCCTTAGAGCTCTCTGTATATTATATTGTCATCTGCAAATAAATAATACTTTACTACTTTTCCATTTTGTATTACTTTGAATTTTTCTGGCTAATTGTTGAGGCTAGGACTTCAATGTTATGTTCAATAACAGCAAAAGGATGTCTTTTCATATGGCCTTTGCTTTTCCACTTATGCTCCTTCTATCTCCATTTTGCTGAAACTTTTTTATGATAAGTATGTGTATAAACTTGTCAAATCTACACATAAGTATGTGTAGATACAGTAGAAATGTATCACCTGATATGATCATATTTTAATATCTTTCCTTTAGTTAAGGTGGTGTAATTGATTGCTATCTGTTGCATCATCTTTGAATCCCTAGAATAAATCTGACTTCTTTATGATGTATGATCCATGCAATGTATTTTGAAATTGAGTTTACTAAGATTTTGTTGATCATTATATCTGTGATAATAAGAGAAATTTGTATGGTTCTTTTCTTTCTTTATAAATTTCTTTTTCTTTGGTCACATTCCTACATGCCTTTTGAATCAAGGTTTCCTAAAATGTCAGCTTCATAAAAGCTGAACAGAGATGGGGCATTATTGTACTTTGCTGGTGAGTGTGCAGACAATGTGCTCTTTATTATTATTATTAATTATTATTATTATTGTTATTATTATTATACCACTGTGAGATACACAATTACAAAGATGTTCATAACTGGGTCTCAGTCATGAAGTGTTCTAGCACCCTCCCTCCACCAGTGCCCCATTCCCACTAACAATGTCCCTCCACCAAAGTGCCCCTGTGACCACCATAGGCCAAAACCTGCCACCCACTCCCCATTCCACCTCAGCTCCCCCAGTTTGTTGCAACTACAATGATGATTATAATGTATATACAGGCGAGATCCTGGGAAGAGCCTGGCCCTAAATTTGATTATTATCTAAACCTAGCGCAGTTGTGCGTCCTGGCCATTCTCTTCTCTGGAGTTTCTGGTAATGGTTTCTGTGGGGCTCATTGCTTTGCTGACTGGGTCACAGGAAGTGGAGGGATGAGGGGTGGGGTCCCAATCCCAGCTCCAAGGCTGACCGGTGTGGCCACAGATCCCACGTGTCTGTTGACCCTAGAGCTGTGCTGAACTCGGCCAGGGACCTAGCCAGTTTCTACCTCTCCTTGCTCCATGGGCTGCTCCAGGTGGGTAGGAGCTGGCGCAGCTGTGCGTCTGGGCAGTCTCTTCTCCAGCATTTCTGTTGATGGCGCTGCAGGGCTCATAGCCACCTAACAATGTGCTCTTAAAACAAACACAGACTTGAAAGTCATTGTTACCACATTTTAAAAAAGAAAATGCATTTGGAAATATTTCCTTTTCAAATTTTTATAAGAATTTGAGATAAATGGGTAATAGGCCTTTTTTTTTGTTTTTTTTTGTGTTTTTTTTTTGGGGGGCATCTAATTCTGTAGAAACTAAGGGAAAGAAAGACAGGGAAGGTAAAAAAAGCTGGAGCATATGAAATCCTTTAGTGCGTTAAATAGGCTATTTTTCGGGTGCAGTATAACTTTTCAAGGTGTGGTCTTCTCTAAATATTATTTTTTTTTCTTGCTTCTACTGACTTTGGTTATAATTTGCAGTTCTTTTTCTAGTTCCATGAAATCAAAGGTTAATTGTCTATTAAGTCTTGTTTCCCATAAGGAAGCCTATATTCCTATAAAATTGTATTGCTAAGACTAGGAACTTCCTCTTATATTTTCCTGGTGAGTGTTTTCCTCAACTTTTTTGCATCTTATTAAGTTTATGAGCAGGATCACTTGTATCACTTGTCTTCCCATTGTTCATCGATTTGCTTGAGCTGGCGCCAGTAATGTCTACATTCATTGGGAATGAGGCCCATTATTGTTACTGTTTTTGGCATATTGAATGCACCACGGGTAGCTTGCCAGGCACCGTGGCTCTAGGCTCATCCCAGGGGGCCCAGTCTTTTTCTATGTCAGACCATCAACCATCCAGGGCCAACAGAGCAGAGTCCTGGGTGTAAACAAGCTTGTCTCCTGTCTGCCACCTGCCAATGGAGCCAGGCACCACAGTCACACCTGCAATACCTCGAGGGGGCAGGGGGGCGTTAGATGCTAGGAAATTATCATACGGGATCTGGGAGCTCTATTCCTGCTTTTCTGTCTTGTTTGGGAACTTGTGGCTTACTCCTGGCTCTGTGCTCAATGATCACTCTTAGCAGTGCTCAGGGAACTATATGGGGTGCCAGGGCTTGAACCTGGGCTGGCCACATGCAAAGCAAGCCCCTACCAGCTGTACTGTCTCTCCAGCCCCTATACCTCAATAAATATGCAAACTCCCTCAAAAATGAAAATGACGGTCTCTTGCTCCTCGCCATGAGAAAAGCCTGGCAGCAGCAGCCAAGGTCACCAACCAGATGGGGAATTGAGGGAGCTCTAAGATGACTTAGGCCCTCCAGGAGCACAGGGCAACTCGGGTTGGGCAGTTGGAGGACTCTAAGGAAGACTGAGACTCAGTGGGGAAGACAGGAGGTCCCAGGGAAGAACAGGCCACAGGGACCATGGTCTAAGAGCCATAGCAGCAGAGGTAGAAGAAACCTCCTGGCTATGTATGCCTTTCAGCCCTTCCTTCCCAATACTCTACTTTTTTGCCAGACTGTGGTGCTTAGAGGCTACTCCTAGCATGGCCCTTGGCGTCCCTCCTATTGGTGCTTGGGAGGGGGTGGTGGCAATCGGATCAGGGATTGAACCCCACTCTCCTGCATGCACTCCTGCCCTTTGAGCCACCTCCCCACTCTACCCCCAATAATTCGTTTGGAAGGAATTGCCCAGCAGCAAAAGTTGTCAGAGCAACTCAAAGCAAGAGAAACAAATCTAGAACTCCATTATTACTGCTCGATCCTGTGTGCTCCGCTGCCCCTCTGAGCGTGTCTGTGTAGGCCTTTCCTCGTTCTTAAGACCTAGCTGCAGGTGTGCGGCCCTATCCCTCCCCAAACTCCAGTGTGTGCGTCCCTCAGACCAGGACTCTGGTACCCAGCACACAGCTCCGGACTAGGAGCCGTCCAGCCACAGTCCCCGCTTGCTTTTTGGCAACCGTCCTTTTCCCTTTTGGTCCAGACCCTCTCTAGGAATACGCCTCATTTCACTGCACGTCTGCTCAGGCTCCTGCAGTCTGGGTTATTCCTCAGATCGCACGTGTCTCGTCACGCACTCGGTGGGGTCTGAGTCTTGGTCTGCCTGACTCTTCAGGACGGGAGGTGCGTTGCTGTTGTCAGGTGCTGGCCGAGGGCATCAGTGCATCGGCTCTGGCGGGCATTTCTGCCTCTCCTGCCACTGGCTGGGAAGGGTCAGCCTCGATCACGTGGGGAACTGCCGGAGCCAGCGGGTGTTTGCCACATGTCTCCCTAGTAAATTTACTGCTTTTTATTTTGTTACTTGTTACTGTCTTGTGGAAAAGTGAAGGTTTTGCCTCTGTCCTGTTCCACGCCTGGCCTCTGCCAGACAGACCTAGTTTCTGGTGACCCCATTTCCCAGTCCCAATCCTGCGTAAGAGTTGCCAGGTGGCCAGGTGTCTCCTGACAGCCTGTTATATTTATGAGTTTTTATTTCTTTTTCCTTTTCTTGTATTTCATTTTTTTTTCTTTTTTGGGTCACATCCGGCTACTCTCAGGAGTTACTCCTGGCTCTGCATTGGAATTACTACTGTAGAGTTTGGGGGACTATATGGGATGTCGGGGATCGACCCTAATAGGCCATGTGCAAGGCAAATGCCTTCCCGCTGTGCTGTCGCTCTGGCCCTCATATATTTCTCTCTCTGACCGTATGGACTCACGGGTGCCTGCTTGATCCAGTAGCCTGCAGTCCCTTTCTATGGTGACCGGCATTAGTGTAGTGTCTGTAGTGTTGCTGCCTTCTGTGTCGGCTTCACCTGTTCTCATTTCCGGGCTTTTCCTTGACTTTTTGGCAGAGGGAAACTTAGCTCTTCTCATCCCAGTATAGTTAACTATCTTGTTTTACTTGTTTTCCTCAGTGTGGCCAACTTCCACTCACAATGGAGATGAACAGGATAAAAACAAATAAATATTCAATTTTAAATGTGCTGGTTGTTGGTATATCTCTATGAGTGATTCAAAGGGTAGTTTAATTACAATCCTAATGTCAATAAATGATGATAATATTCATTGGCAATAACCAAGTTTGGAAGAGGCAATGGGTATGGGTCTGCTGCTACTTTTATAGGTGAGAAAACAAAGATTTGGAGCATTTCCCAGTTTTATCCCCTAAGTTCATATTTTGTCTGACCAAATCTGATTTTGTCAATCTGATTTCAATTCAAATATTGAATTGTGACTAAATATCTTCATATCTTATTCTTCTGCATGTAAACTTTAAGCCAAATTTATGCTATTTAATATCTGAATCCTAACTGGATCATTCCTTTCCCCCCTATAGCAGTTTAATCTGTAGGAACTCTCAGGACACATTTGACACTTGCATTTCTCATCCTTTGATGAGATACTTTTAGAAATAGCCTGGCTGTGGCACCTTTTCACCTCAGAACTGTAGTGGTCCTTGGCAGAAAACTTGGCTAATGAAGGAGATGACCTTAATACTTTCCTCTTTACTTTTGACCTCCAAAGACTGTGTGAGAGCTCATTTGTTTAAGAAAAATCCCAGTGGTCAATCTCACGTCCACACTTAACTCTGTCCACCTTGATTTAAACTCTTCCTCAGTAGTCCTTGCTCCTTTTCTGCCTTTGTTTCACTTACCCCTTCTTTCACTCTAGATCCCTGGAATTACATAAGTTATTAAGGCAATGTAATTTAAGGCATTACTTTAGCTCCTACTTCCTGAGATACTCTATATTAGTAATGGCATAAAATACTAAAGCGTTTCATTTTATTGTTCTCCTGTCTTAATTTTACTACATTTGCCAAACCCAGTCCTTCTTGTGTATGACTTCTTCTGCCAAGAATATTCATAACCTCTAGTTCTCCAGTTTCTCTTATTCCTTCTGCAGTTGTCATATTTCTTCTTATTGGTCCATTCTCTTACCTCTCTGGCCATCAGTATAAATATCTATTCTGTTACTTACTCTCAAGTTTTCCTCTATGACTTTTATGAATATATGTGTTAAATAATTCATTAATATGTGTTTCTACTTTATACATGAAGATGTGTACAGACAGAATCTGTTTACCTGCAATCAAATGTCTATGGAAGTGTTTGATATTCTCTGGGAGTTCAATAAATATTTATTGAGTAGAAAACAGTAAATCAATTATTATTGCCTCCTATTCTCTTTATCCCTCTTTCTGTCTTTCAGATAATGTTCTGGATATTTGACAATGTCAGGGGAGACCAGAAATAGTCTTGCATGCTCACTTTTATCACCTAATTTTAAGCTCTCATTCACCAGTTTATGGAATATGGCCAGCCACTTCTCTCTCTTTTCAAGCACACCAAAGATACAGCTCCCCAACAGTTAAATAAAGGAATGATTTATCCATTTTACTTATATTAACTCAAAAACCAGGTGATCTCGGAATTGAATAGATCACTATCACTATCACTATCTTCCCGTTCATCATCCATTTGCTAGAGCGGGCACCAGTAATATCTCCATATGTCCTGTCTCATGCTAGTAGAACCCAAAGGCATCCGCTTGCTCCAGGAACATAAAGAGCCTCAAACCATTATATTAGGTCATGGGAATGACCTAATATAAATGTTAGTGGTATTTAGCATATCAAATACTACACAAGCAGCTTGCCAGGCTTGCCGTGCGGGTGGCATACTGTTGTAGTCACCTCTAAATAAAGCATTTATTGATGAGCAGCATGGCCGCTAGCGGCTGCGCGAGCTGAGCTGTGATAGTCTGGTCTGCTGGGTGGAGTTGTGACGGGAGGGAAGTCCAGATGTAGAAAATGGCAGCCCCCATGGAGTAGGGGGTCATCTGGCTTGTTGTGAGGCTCTGCTGATGTGGCAGGCCAGGGCTAGAACTCGCCATGCCTCCCAGGAACCTCATGAGCGGCTGGGCACAGGGAGAACAGTAGTAGCTCTGTCCCATGTCTGAGAGTCTCTGGTTCAGCATTGAATAGATCATGATGCATATATCTACCTGCCCTGGTAAATAACAAAAAATCATCTAGCCGTCTTATGTTTGTTGGTACATCGCTTATAACTGGTATTTGGTGATTTAAATCCTTATAAGTGAATGGCACAAAGGTAAAAGGTGACTGATGATAATGTTACTTTTAAAAATTCTTACTTTCTCCTCTAAATGAGTGATTATTACATTATGTAATTATGAGAAAACATCTTTCTCAGAAAGTAATGGGAAGAAAAACAACTTAGCAGGAGAAATATCTCCTTTGAATGAAAGGTAAAAGTGAACTGAAGCTAAAGATGGCAATGCCAGTTGTAATGCCCTTTCTAGCTTGTCTGAGGTCCTGAATTTGTCCCCCCTGTATTGCATGCTTCATGCCCTGAGTGCCCAGGTCTAGCCTTGGTGCATCTGAGCACCCAGAATGTAGTTCCATGGGGCCCCTTACCCTCCTCTGTTCCCTCTAGAAGGCCTGGTGGGTCCGCCCAGGAACTATTTCCAGTGTTGTTGGCCATGATCCAGAGACACAGACACACAAGGCAGAGCTGCTACTACCCACCCCCCAACAAAGCCTTTGTGGCCATGGGATATCTTAAAGCCTGCTATACTGATGTACCAGGTATCCCACCACATTTATATAATTGAATTTGGAGCATACAATCACAAGTATGAGGGCACGATATCTGGTCTGTGGGAACATATTGATAATTTCTTATACAGTGGGCCCAAATGGAACAATGGATCCAGTTGAGATTTAACAATTTCTATTGACTTTCTCCTAAGAATATATTCATCGGCCATATTTAGAGAACCAGCCCCAACAAGCAATACAGAATAGACTATTCAGTGTATGCTTAGGATGGGCTCAAACAAAGGTTGAGAAAATTTTGAAATAAGTGTCATTGGTGCAGTTGTGGAAGGTTTGGGGTTGACTAGTGGAAACCCATTATGTTCTAGAAACTCAGAAAGAGAAAGCAAGAAGAGAAATTGGTCAGATTCATATAACAAACCAGAAAAAAAAAACTCATGACTTTAACAATACCATTCCCATATATGGGCTGTAATGGTCAATATAATTGGTGCCGGCAAAAGGAACAGGCATGGGGATGGGGAGTGGGTGGGAAATGAGGGTCTTTGGTGGTGGGAGCACACTGGTGGTGGGATTGGTGTTGATTGATGAATCTCTCTAACAACTGCACTGTGAAAAAATCTGTGCTTTGTAAATCACAGTATTTAAATAAAAAAAATTTAAAAAATTTTAAAAAACTATGTAGCTCCAATGGTCTCAAGTACTGTTGGAATGGTTCAGTAGTGCCCAATCACTGTTGGGCTGGGCATCTTTGCAAATCACCCATATGAAAATTAATTTAAAGTGGTAAAGTAGCATAATATTATGTTTCCTTTATTCACTTACTTATTCATTCTTTTCTATTATCATGCATTCATTCATGCTTATACAAAGGTCAGTTACTGTGCTAACAGCTAGGAAGATGATGTGTGAGAGCTAGGAGTGGGATGAAAAGATGGTCACAGTCTGTATCCTCATGGTCTATACTATAGGCAATAAGAAAAGCAATGTCATATGCAATAAAGTAGGTCATAGGAAGCTTACTTGTGGAGGCTCCCACAATTGAATCATAGCACTTTTTGAATAAATGGTTCAAGATTTCATGTAATTTAAGAACAGAATAATGAAACTCAAGTTGAAAATATTATTGTACAGAAACGAATCTCAAATAGCTGAGTACTAAAAAATTATGTTGGGGTACTAAATTATGCATATCATTCCTTTCTACCTCCTCCCACACAAGCCCAAGCTTAGAGAGCATGATTTAGTAGGACTCATGTGGAGTCTATGATTTTCTGCTTATGGGATATCCCTACTGACTAAAATGATGGTGAAGAGGTAACAAGACACATGGAAATATTGCTTTAATATTTTCTCAGTTATTATTTTTACTAGAAAAATAAACTGCATCTTTACAGTTTTCTGTTAGGTCAGTATTTTAACTTGTCTTAAAGTCAGTTATAGTATTGTCATTTCCATCTCACTTTGCAAGTTATGAATTAATTAGTTCATTATTATTAGTCAAAAATTTATGGGAATATTTGCACCATCAGGATTTTTGATAAATATTGGGAAATCAGAAAAATAGTTGCATGTTTCCTTAGATACCTGAGACATGATATGATCTCCTTAGATAAAGCTTAGATACCTGAAGATGATAGACATATGTCAAGAAGTAGTTACTAGCAACAATGTGGTGTTTCTAGTCAAAAAAGAAAAGAAAAAATATGATATAAAAAGGAAAGGCCAGTTTTTTCTCAGGGATGACTAGAGATGTGTGTTAGAAAAAGTTGTCATTATCGGTAATTTTATTATATTTTGGCAAAGCATAATCAGTATCAGGTGACATTATGATGCATAGATCCTGTATAAATAAACATTTTGACAGATTCACTGTATATACATGAAATTTGAACAAATACATTATATATGATAAAACTCATACAACCACATGTGCTTTATCAATGTATATGAAGTAGAGGAGATGCAAAAGGTGTTTGTTTACTGCCTCGCTGCACTTAAAAATTCTTTCTGATTTACAGTCGAAATTACTTTGTGTTCAGGTTCAGCAGACACCACTTCATGTTCTTTGCTGTCATATATGTCATTCATGTCAAATTTTATGTTTGTTGATGCAAATTGCAGAAAACACTGCTCAGTCTTTTATACCTGTGATTCTCTAATATTTATATAATTATAATATTACTCATGATATTACATCACCCTTCAAGTCTCATAAGCATTGACTTCCTGTTACTCTTTAAGGTTGTTACCATAATTTGTTGATGATGAACACAAATGCAAGTCTAATCCAGAGAACGCAGAATATTGTCATTTATTTTATGGTTGTGTTATATTAACTTCTGATTTTTATTGCTTAAAGGTAGAATACATGTTACAGTGAAGTCTCTTTTGAATTCTTAAGTCCACAATTAATGCATTTTCTCTTTTATTGAGAATGGGGTGAGTGATTCACAACAAACTACTCAAGTTTTATTCTGGATATGCACTCAGATATAAACTATGACAGTGTTCAGGGGATCATATATAGTTTTGGGGATCAAACTCAAGTGGGCAGAGCAAGGTGAATGCCTTACCTCCTGTTCTATCTCTCTACTCATATTCTTTCATATTTTTATTTATTTTTGACAATCACAAAAATGTTCATATTTGGGTTTAAAGCCATATAGTGTTCCAGCACCCATCCCTCCACCAGTGCCCACCTCCCACCAACAATGTCCCTGATCCCTCCCCTCCCCTAGTCTGCCTCCATGGCAGGTTCTCCATCTATTTTCCCTCTTTCTCTTTCTCTTTCTCTTTTTCTCTTTCTCTTTCTCTCTTCCCTCTCTTACATGTTGTGGATTGTAATAGACTTTCGATAATCATTGGTCCACTGTTCCTTTCTCTGCCTTACCTAACCTCTGCTCCCACACATTTGTGATAGTTTAGACCTTTGGCAAGAATTCCTGATCCACATTTCACCTGACCTTGGATATTGGTATCATAATATGTATATATGTATATATACATATTATGAAATAAATATGAAATAAATATATATGAAATAAATATATATATTATTTAATAATATGAAATAAATATATATGTATATATATTTATTTTATGCAGATAGAGACGTTCTATATCTGTCTCTCTCCTTCTGGCTAATTTCACTCACCATGATCCTCTCCATGTCCATCCATTTATAGGCAAATTTCATAACTTCATTTTTCCTAATAGCTGCATAGTATTCCATTGTGTAGATGTACCAAAGTTTCTTTATCCAGTCATCAATTTTCAGGCACTCCAGTTGTTTCCAGATTCTGGCTATTGTGAATAATGCTGCTATGAATATAAAAGTAGGGATGGTGTTTCCGCTGCGTGTTTTGGCTTCCCAGAGTATATTCCCAGGAGTGGTATGGCTGGGTCAAATGGGAGTTCAATTTCTAGTCTTTGGAGGAATGTCCATATTGTTTTCCAAAAGGCTGTACCAGTCGACAGTCCCACCAACAGTGAATGAGTGTCCCCTTTTCTCCGCATCCACGCCAGCACTTGTTCTTGCTGTTTTGGATATGTGACAGTCTCCGACTCACATTCTTTCTTAATGTTGACCACATACCTGCTTCCCATGTACAAGTATGTGTAAAGAAAGTATGTGGGTAGGACAATGAAATCACTAATTGTCCTTCATTCACACTAATTTAAGACTGATCTCAAAGTGAAAACTAAGTCCTACCCAGATCGGAGCCAAGAGAAACAGCAACTGGAAGGATTCATGAATATTGGAGAACTTAGGTCTCCAAAAAATTCTGTAGGAAATAAGCATAGTGAATCTCAGAACTGCCTGACATATAACATAGGGTCTGAGAAGAAGTGATTGATAGCTTGAGGTGTCGGTGTCAGAGGAATCCTAAAGGTGATACCAAGGTTGATATAGGATTGAGTGAACGTTAATTCACAGGTTTATGAATTAGCTCAAGCCAGAGGTATAGCATTGAAACCATTTTTCTGGTTATTATCCAAGAGCTTTGAAGTTGAGTTATCATTATGCTAAATCAGCATATCAATGATTGCCATATCTTATAAGTTTTTTTAATGCACTGCTCAATGGGAATGACATTCTCATAAGGCCATCCTCTTAGAATTGGATTCAGGATTGTTATGACTCTTTATTAATAGACCCAGAGAAATTTGAGACATCTGGTTGGATCTCCACTCTCTGTGCTCCCCTTTCTTCCACCCTCACTCCCCTCACTCCTCCTAAACACAGAGATGGTCAGTTCTGTGACGCAAGGATGAGTACTAAAGTTCACACACCTCCTTATCTGGATTAAGAACCTCTATCTGGGTTATACTGTTGTCCTTAGAAGATTTTAGGCCGTAGTAGGGGATTTAGAACACTTAACTCAAGTCACTTCAAGCCCTGGGCTCATTGAGGCATTGGATTCAGACACAAGTTCACTTACCAAAGTCAAAGTACAGCACTTCTAAATATTATCATTGTTATTTTGCAGTAATAAAACTGAATCAGGGGTTTTAAGTCTGAAATTTGGGGATCAAGGATAGAAATTTGTTCTTTCAGAAAACAACCAGTAATTTCAATGCCACTTCAATCATATCAACTATGAAAGATAGCCTATTACAAATAAAAACTTTAGTGTAAGGTCAAATTAAAACCAAAATTTATTTATTAAATCATATTTTCGATTATGTGAAGTAATGTACTTCTTCAAATACAATGATACTAATAATTTTTAAAAAATATTATATTTCAATACAATCCTTAACTCACATCATTCCTTAGAGTTACGTAGGGTAAGATTTAATTAACACTTTTGCATCTCAGTTTGGGAACATGCCGTTCAGAGAGTTTTGTTGTTTTGCCTGGGTCTGACAACTTTCAGTGTGACATTGTTATTCTCTCAGTCTCTTTCATGCCACAGCTAATGATCTGCCTACAAATTCTCTATGTTTTAACCTTATCAAACAATTTGTTACTCAGCATTCTTCGGGTTTAGCTATTACTGGTTACCATTCTCATAGTTTCTTTTATTTTTAATTCATATCCTGTTCATAGTGAGTTACTATGGAGACATGACATATTATTGGTCTCTCTGAAGGATAGTGACCCAGCATATTTAAAAATGTTCAGGGTTTCTTAGCAACTCAACCAACATTATCCATTTTTGCTTCCATGATCATCTCTTTTGCTGTAGCAAATTAAGCCTAACTCATGGGCTAGATTAAGGGGACAGTAATAGCTTTTTAGAAGGAAGTAAAACTAAATTCATCAAACTTAGATTTCATTTCATCAAATGTTTGTGTTTAATAGCAAAACCCTTTTTAAAATGATTAGCAATGACATAATAAAAAATGAAGTAATCTAGACCTTCAAAACTTTAATTCCCCCAACTTCAATTTCTATCATTTGTTTTGCTATCTTAACTTTAAATTATTTTATTTATTATTATTTTAAACAGTTTAAGATTGTATTCATTTCTCAGTTTTAAAAAATTTAGTCAACTGTGTTACATG
Organism: Cryptotis parvus; assembly: GCA_021461705.1. NCBI lineage: Eukaryota > Metazoa > Chordata > Mammalia > Eulipotyphla > Soricidae > Cryptotis > Cryptotis parvus. The sequence goes on along the minus strand of JAJIBD010004298.1, from coordinate 54,616 downwards.
AAAATGCTTTCTGTATGATGCTGTCTTAAGTTCTACATTTAATGCTAATTTAAGGACTCTTGTATAAAAATAAATAAATGAACTGGGCTATTTTGTGCAGAGTATTTTGTATTTAGGGGATATAAAGTAATGCCTTCTACTGGAAACCTCAATATCTTTTAGGGGCTAGACATGAGAAATTAATTGATCAAATAATTTATTTCATCTGTGGTCAGAAAGGACATAGGTCGTAATATGCAAGTAAATTTCTAGCCCACCAACAGTGATTAATTTCTTTCATAAAAGGAGAATATTATAACAAGTTGGAGTGGTCAAGGAGGATACCCATAATTATGACAGAAACGTTTAAAATGACCATTAGTAAATCGGCTATCTTCTTACATGATCTCATGACCTCACTATATCTTTGGCAATATATACTATATTATAGGCATAAAATAATGTCATAACACCTACATACAAAGTTTTGAACTCAATATTGACCAGCTTATATGCTGAATTGACTATATGGTGGCCTGATGAGTTTTGATTTGAACTTTCTTATCTATGTGATGACTACTAAAAATTCCATTTCAAAGTCAATGAATAAGTCACTAGGGTAGGGACTGTAACACAATATATACAGAGCAAATATTAGCTATTATTATTCTAGCACTAGTATATGAATATAGTTTGCTTTCTGCCTTTGTGTTTGTGAGCTTATTTTCTCTTCTAACTGGAGACCCCATTAAATTTGTCCTTCTGGGGGCCGGAGCGATAGCCCAGCGGGTAGGGCGTTTGCCTTACACACGGCCGACCTGTGCCGGCCCGGGTTCGATCCCCGGCATCCCATATGGTCCCCCGAGCACCGCCAGGAGTAATTCCCTGAGTGCAGAGCCAGGAGTAACCCCTGAGCATTGCCGGGTGTGACCCAAAAAGCAAAAAAAAAAAAAATGTCCTTCTGGTAACAATTTTATTCCTGTGCTACACACATGCAAGTCTTCTGTGATGCCTTTCTTGATCTATATTTTGTCCTTTTGTCCTATTTTAATCCTTTCCAGAACATTGACTTTCTGTTTTGTTTGTCTGTGTGTGCATGTGTATAGGTGTATGTGTTCCTACTTATTGTATCATATACATCTATTGTAAAATGATTACATTGTATCGCAAAATTTATTGTTTATACTGCAGAAATAAATGAAGACCAACTCTCAACTCTTTTGAGAGTTTCAAGAAATGAGAAAAGCAAAACATGTTTATTCTGAGCTGCCTCAGCCATGATTATTGCATTTTGGCAGAGACTCAAAGGCAGACAGAGAAATTATGAACCTTTATAGTGGAAAGAAAGGAAGCCTCCAGGTATGTACTGAGCATAGAGGATTCCGGCATAAGGAGACTGCAAGTAGGCAAGCTAGAAATGGGACATCTTGTATGATTGGAATGCGTTGCTTATTGGTCACCCTTACTCAGGTCAAAGTTGGGGAACCGATTAGAAAAACTGACATATATAAAATAGTTTCTAACATTTTGGGAAAATTAATATGAAACTTGTAACTTAGTTTCCACTGTAGAGTTCTAGATTGTTTATTGACCATTAGATTATTCAAAATATTTGCATTTTTTAAACATTTTAAAATCAAAGAACAAATCTTTGTGTTGCATATGTATCTAACAACTGATGAGTAGTTGAAAGGTAGTAAAAGGATAAAATAAGTAGAGCAAATATGAAAAAGACTCATAAAGATAGATTATTTCTGCTATTTCTGTTGAGGAAACCAAATGAGCAAGAATATGGAAACTGATTAAATCTATATCATGGTAAAACTTTGAGTAAATTGACTTGACAGGAAGCACTGTTTTTTAAAGTGAATGGTGCTAAACCAAGTTGATTTAAAGAATTTCAAGAAGGGGCTCACCTGAAAAAAAATCTATCTTTACGTATGTGGTTAGTAGTTAAGAAAGATGGGAAATAAAGTGGGGGGGGCAAAGGTGACACAGAAAACGATAGATATCATCATTTTTCTGCAATAGATCTCAAATACTTCAAAATACAGTGTTAGTTATAAAAACAAACTTGCTTTGAAATGTTTTGAAGCTTTATTGAGCTTCAACAATATAATATATATTAAATATATTCTATTGAGAGTTTTAGTGTTTTCCTGGAAAACTTTCACTTTATAAATCAGGAAGAATGATCAATTTTCTGGTTGGGCATGGTGGCAGATTTTCTGAAGAACATGATATGAATGGAGTTCTTTACAGAAATTTTGTCCAAATTGTTCTGGGTATAGATGAAGGTATATGACTTTTTAGTAATTCATTCATGTTCAGTGGAGTTCTCTGGTGAATTTTTTAAATAATTTATTGCTTCTATCTTTCTCAGTAACATACTATGACATTGTTTTTTATTTTTCACATTGTCATGTTAAAAACTTTGAAAATATTGTAGTTGGAAAGAATAACTTAATAATACAATAGCCACAAACTTATATTTTACAATTGATTTCTTGACATGTTGTGGAATTGTCATTCAAATTTTATTTTGGATGGTTGCTAAAGCTTTATGGATACAATAAATCAAAAAATGCCAAAATGTGTCTTTATGGCTGACACCTTGATAAACACAGTGTCTCTTTTTCTATTTTATAGTTTAAAAAGGCACCTTTAAAACATTACCTATTTTTTATCCTAATCCCCAGTAAGATCTGAGTAGAAAGTATTTCGCTTTAAGACCAAGAATACTGAGCCACAGAATGGTTCATGTAATTAAAAATAAATGAAGGAATGTGAGACTGAGTGAGTCAGTGTGCTTGACATTCTTGGTTGGTTTAAAAGTTTCTCTGATTTTACTACTTTGCTTATTTGGTGAATGTCTTAGCTGAAAGTGTGTCTCTTTCAATTTAATACTTCTTAGGTCTACACAGAGATTACTAAGGGTTAGCAAAAAAGAGGGTTAGGTGCAACTTTTATACTCTCATTTTGCACAATTGATAATCACATTTGTCCTCACTGGAGACCTCCCAAACTTTGTGCTGAAAAAAAATTTATTTGAAATAAGACAAATATTCAGTAGAGGCCTGTAGAATAAGTTCAATGAACTGCTTTGCAGGTAGATTATATCATACAAAAAATGGGCAAGGAGACTGTACTAGATGGAGTGAATATCAGTGGAAAGTAAATTTGTGGCACTTTCTAGGATATGGAACGAGAGTATAATGTTAGTGAATGTTTAAGGCAGCCAATGTACTTATGAGCAAAAGTTAATGAAATACTGATTTTAGGGCAGGATAGGATAGAGTTTATCTCTACATTTCCAGAGGCAAATGCAGTTTTAGGCACAGGGTAGCCCACAATAAAATGTGTTGAAGAATGTTGAATGACTACTTGGAAGCAGATGGCTTGCTCTGTTAATATCATAAATTTTAACTAGTGAGGGAAATTTCTTTGAGTTCCCTTTACAGTGACATATAGTTATGATCCAACTATTATAAGCTAGGTATTTGAGGTGAACTTGGTCTCAAAGATACTCCTTCCTATGATAGTGGTATGGGGAGAGTGAAGAATAAAACTGTTGCTTGGGGTGAAGAGGAGGGGATTATTTAATTACTGAGTAATACATAAATTGTGCTGTGCAATGTAACCACCCTATGATAGATGTTATGTTACAACAGGTATAAATATACCTATTATTATGATAATAAATATAGACACCATGCCAATATTTTTATTGTTAAGTCCAACAAGTAGTAACAACTTTGATGGTACTAGAAAATGAATAAAAATTATGTCTAGTCAATTAAAGAGACAAAGCTTGCTCAGAACAAACTCTTTTTGGAATTTAGAAAGTTATTAAATTTGACTAGATTATTCCCTACTGCCCCTCGAGGTGTTGCAAGTGTGGCTGTGGTGGCTGGCTGCATTGGCAGGTGGCAGACAGAAGACAGGCTTGTCTACACCCAGGGCTCTGCCCCGTGGGGCCCTGGGTGGTCGATGGTCTCACATAGAAAAAGACTGCCCCCTGGGATGAACCCAGAGCCATGGCAGAGCCAGGCAAGCTAACTATGGTGTATTCAATATGCCAAAAACAGTAACAATAATGTACCTCATTTCCAACGAATGGAGACATTACTGGTGCCTCTCAAGCAAATCTATGAACAAAAGAAAGACAAGTCACAAGTGACAAGATTATTTCCTAAATGTGTATTCTCTTAAAGTACTTAATTAGATGAAACATGGTCCTGAATATGCTGTGCTTCAACTCAGAGAGGTGCTCCCTCAGTTGAATAGTCCTATTTAAGTGAGATTCTGCAAACCATCTGCTCAAACACGCCAGACTTTTTAGAGAGTAGAACCATCATGAGAAAAAAATACATAGGCCTGAATGAGCATGGGATTGGAGGAACTGAGGGGCCTGAAGAGGTTTGGCTTTACCTGAAGTGTATTTAGAACAAGGCTTGGAGAGACCAGGTTACAGGAAAGGTTACATCATACATAGCCTTGTTTGCCAATCTTGGGGATTGTGAGTTTTATGCTATAAACTACAATAGCACATAAGATCACTATGTTTCACTGCATTAGACTCCCCTGGTTGCTAATTCAATATTATATTCTGGGTTCCTTCATGTATGCATTGCATTAGAGTGATTGAAGATAGACCCCAAGATGTGAAATAATTTCCCAGATGATATTTCTCTTTGTTAACAAATCCCCATAACTTACAAAGTTACAAAGATTTATGATTGAGTTTCAGGTGTGTTATTCCAAATCAATCACTTCATCAGTGCACACTACTCTCCACCAATGTCCCCAGTTTCCTACCCACCCCTCAGCCTCCCAGTTTTCCTTGGTGGCAGGCACTTTTGTCATCCTCCATTGGCCTAGTGTTCCCTTTCCTAATTTATTGACCCCACTCCTGTGCCCTGCTGAATACAGAAGACCAGCTCTCCTTGCTCTTTGTTGCTGTTCCCATTGGGCATTTGATAGCCCCCTATGGCATTTTTTTGTATCCCACATATAAGAGAAATCATTCTGAGTATTCTTCTCCCTCTGACAAAGATGACTTTTATACTAGTAAAAGTTTGAGAATCGTGCTGTAACAGAAAATTATAAGTAGAAAGGAGAAATAAGTAGAAATTATAAGAAGCACAATGTTTTCTTTGTATTGTGCTAAGTTATTTTCTGACTGCTGTATGACTGTGACACTGCTAAGGTAAAAGCTATAGGAGAGAGACCAAAAGTAGAACTAAATGAAGCTGATGCAGTGAACTGAAGAAGACATGAAGAAATAACCAAGTGTGGCCCACTTTTGGCAAGGTCAGAGGAATGAAAACAGTGTCTGTCAAACTTTTTATAACCATGGCCCTCTTCTGAGCTAGTTTACTGCTTGTGCTCTCGTGTTCTACCAGTTAGTTCTTACCAATTAACTACTAGTAGTTAGAACTACTAACTGCAAGTAGTTAGTAGTTGCATGCCATAGCTATCCATTTATGTCATTTCATCTTTTATGCTATAGGAGTTCATGTTGTCTCTGGTTGAGCATTAATAATAACATGCTGAGTTATATAATTACATGCACATCCATAAATTCTGCAACCTGGATCCCATTACTAGAATTCCATGTTTATGGGTCTCATTAATTTTTTTGTTGATAATGTAGTGATTCAGAAGGTTTTCTCTTGGTATTTAGGTAATGCCCATGACTCAAAAAATGAGTCAAAACTACTTGAAGGCTTTATTCATGCTTTTTTTTTCTATTGTTAATAGATTTTACTCATGCCGGTTTATTTGTGATGCAATTAAATTGCTTTCTTAAATCTCAAAACCATATAATTAATTGTGTTCAGTTTCCATTGAAACAATGAACCGATCTAAGCCAATCAGCATTATATCTGGGTGTAATAGCCATCTACAACGGTAGCAAGTGGGCAGATGGTTAGTCATGTATGAGATGCAAGTTTAATGAGCCAACCTATTAGACTAAAAATCTTTTGCTCAATTTCTCTAGTGGACTGCTTCATAAGGTAAGAGGGACACTTTTATTTCTAGTGTTACATACTGGAACTTATATCCTAAATTGATCCAATTTGATAGACCTTTGTGTAATATCACGATCACGATCACGATCTTCCCGTTGATCATCTATTTGCTAGAGCGGGCACCAGTAATATCTCTATATGTCCTGTCTCATGCCAGTAGAGCCAGGGGCATCGGCTTGCTACAGGAACATAAAGAGCCTCAAACCATTATATTAGGTCATGGGAATGACCTAATATAATTGTTACTGGAATTTGGCATATCATATACAACACGAGAAGCTTGCCAGGCTTGTCGAGCGGGAGGCAAACTCTTTTAAACACCTCCAAATAAAGCATTTATTGATGAACTGCGGCCGCAAGCGGCCGCGAGCCAGGCTGTGATGGGCTGGTCTGCTGGGTGGAGAGTATGGTCAGACTCTTTGTGTAATATGGGGCTAACATATGTACATTCATTCTCTTGATTCACATAACAATCCAAGACTCAATCACTTGCAGAGTTTCTGACAAAGATAAAGTCCTCTCAAATCACTCGATCACTTGACATCCTGTTATTTGTTGATTGCTAGAGTGGGCAACAGTAATGTTTCCATTTGATCCTATGACATGCCAGTGTAGCCCAATGGCATCTGCTTGTTTCAGGAATGCCAAGAGCCTCGAACCGTTCGTTCAGGGACTTGAGGAAGAAGTCTGACCATACTGTAGGTGGGTGGCCATGTGATCTTTTGATGTCCCATGGGATCCAGTCAGTAATAGCTCTAGTCCAGCAGTCATCTCCAAATCAATTACATGTCCAGCCATCTTATTTTCAACACCTTGGCAAATGAGACACTGTCCCTGACTCTGGATTGTCAATGGTGGTCAGAACTCTGGATTTCTTCTCTCATTTGAGTGAGGTGTGATATTCCAAGCATAGCTCTTTCGATTCCTCCTTGGGAGACTCAAATAGCATTCTCATCCTGCTTTTGTAGGGCCCAGGTCTCTGAGGCATATGCTAATACAGGGAGAAGTGGAGTAGAAGAGATGTGCCCGGAAGCGGAGGTTCTTTGACCTTTTTGCTATTTTTCGGTGCTTTTGAAGATGCTCCACTCATGTTGAGTTCTCAACCTAGATACACATAACTGCTGCATTCAGAGATATTTGTTCTGTTGAGAGTGAATGAAGCATCTGGAACTAGTTCATTTCTCATGAACATAGTTTTGTTGAGATTCAGCTGTAGACCTAACTTTCCACATTCTCGGTCAAGTTCAGCTGGCATTTGTGCCACTTGGCTAATGTTTGGTGTTATTAAAACGATGTCATCAGCAAAATAGAGGTGGTGTAATTGCAAACCGTCAATCTTCACTCCCATTCCTTCCCATTCTAATTGTTGCATGACGTTCTCGAGCACTAAAAGAGTTTTGGTGAAATGGTATCACCCAGCCGAACCACTCTTTTGACATCAATAACTTCCTTGTAGAATGGTGAGATCCTGGTGGTGAATCCATAATACAGATCACGAAGTACCTTAATGTATTGGGTTTGAATGCCCTGTTTGTCTAAGGCTTCGATGACTGCTTCTGTCTCCACAGAATCAAAGATTTTCTTTAAATCAATGATCGTGAGACAGAGCGGCATTTTGAACTCCCTGAATCTTGAGCTTGATTACCATGTGGATATGGTTGATTGTGCTGAATCCTTTTCTGAAGCCTGTTTGCTCACATGGTTGTCCTTCATCTAATGTTCTGCCAATCCTGTTCAGGATGACCAGGTGAATAGCTTGTAGATGACCGACCACAGGCAGCTCGGGCGATAGGAGCCAATGTAGTGGATGTCTCCCTTCTTGAACAGTAGAACTGTCCTGCTGGTTTTCCATTGGGAGGCACCTTGCATTCAGACAGGTAGCATGTAAAGAGCCAAGCCAGTGTATTGATGAGTACTGATGCAGATTCTTCAGGTGGTTAGGTCTGACTTTGTCTGGGCTGGGTGCTGTTCACTTCTTTACCAACAAACTGGCATGTCAGATTTCAGAAGGAAAAATGTTGGGAACGACATATCCATCCTGTGGAATTTGGTATGTGGGCAGGTGGGACATGGCTATCAAAGAGATCTGAGTAGAAACCAAGGATAATCTTCTCCATTGCCTTTCTGGAAGATGTGATCGATCCATCAGGATGTTGGAGGGCAGTCATCTTGGTCTTATAGTTGGCGAAGGTCAGGCAGGCATTGTGAATGCTTTTCCCATCTTCTGCTGCATCGGCCAGTATTGCTGCTCTTATCTCTTTGAGGTCTTCTCTTTTCACTTCTTTGCACTGCTTTGTGAGCATGGGCATTAGCATTTGGTTGCTTGAGGCTCATGCCTTACCACATTGGTGAGAGACCTCGAGAGTTTTTGAAGACAAGCATCCTTTTGTGTCTTTCTCTGTCTCGGCATTCTTTTGCACAATCCTGGAGGTGCTGAACCAGTCTGTTGTATTCTTCATTGATGATTTCAATGATGGCATCTTCCCATGTTGCCTCAATGGTGCCAAATAGTTCCCAGTTGGTGGTCATTCTGGGAATTCTTTTCTTAAAATTTGCAGACTTTCCTCCCTATTGCATGAAGTAGAATTTTGCACGAAGGAGACGGTGGTCCGATCATGTTTGGGATTTTGGGACAACAGCGACGACATCGGTAGTCAAAAGCGTAGATTGAATATGACGTGGTCAATTTCATTGTGGAACTCTCCACCAGGAGACTCCCATGTCCAACGGTTTGATTCAGCCTTCTGGAACCTTGAGTTACCATGAATAGTCTTGGTGGACATGGTGAACTCAGATAGTCTCTCACCCTGTTTGGTCCATTCTAGGCCATGGGTCCCAATGCAGTGTTCTTTGGCTGATCTTCTAGGTCCTATCTTGGCATTAAAATCACTGACCTCAATCTTGTAGAAGGTGTGATATTTATAGAACTCCTCCAATTCCATGTAGAATTTCTCAATTTTTTTTTTCCTTCCTTGTATGTGGATGTTGGTGTGTAGATAGAAATTGCTGGCAGTGGGCCACATCTCTTCAAGTGTAATTGTCCTATCTGGTTTGTTAGTATTCAAATTAATCAATGCTCACTGCCAGGTTTGTGTTGACAAGACACTGACACCACCGATGCCTCTTTTTGTCACATGTTCCAAGGAACATTTCTTTTCCAATGTCAAAAATGGCAAGATGCGATTGACTCCTTCTAGTCTTTGTCAGACCAATGATATTGTACTTGATCTTTTGTGCTTGCACCATCAGGTGCTCGATAAATAGTTCTGATGCCAGCGTACATGCATTGAAAGTACAGACAGTCATTTTACTTCTTCATTTTGGAAGCCTAGTTTGGCCCTGAGATTTTATCAACCACTCCTTGTTCATCCTTCTTAGTGCTGCAGTATTAAGGGCTCTTTCAGGGTCGGGGAAATAAACATTTTTATTACTCGTTTTGGCATCTCAAATACACATCAGACAGCTTGCCAGGCTCTGCCGTGCAGGCAGTATACTCTCAGTAGCTTGCTGGGCTCTCTGAGAGGGGTCAGTAAAAGATTCTTGGTAATTTAGAGATAATGGGTAGAGCTAGTAACTACTGTGCCTGGTGTATCTGCATCTGTGGTTCAAGCATTCCTGGGTTTGAAAATTTTCCTCTGAAGGTTTTTTGGGAAGGCGTGGGGGTACGAGGGGAGGGAAGATGGTGGTTCCATGGAACAACTTGATTCTGTGCAGATAGTGGGAAATGTGGGTCATCAGGGGAGATCGGGAATGGAAGTGGTGCTCCCTTCCCACCCCACCACCACAGCTCCACTGTGTCCTCACGGACCCACTCTTCTGTTTGTGAAAGTGACCCAAGGAAAGACCTGCTCGGCTTGTAGATACAGAAAAGACTGTAACTTTTCCAGTGGGAAGATGAAAATCTGTCAGAAGAAGCTAGACTTGCCTTATAGGAAGCTCATTACCGAAGATGTCAGCCCCCCTCTGCCCTGGGCACAGTGTGTAGACAGATACACCAGGCAGAGCAGCTACCAGCACTCCCCGTTGCACTCCCTTCACTCCACTGACCACGAGAGGTCAGGGACGGAGAGCGACTTCCAGCCCAAGTCCAAAATTCCAATAGAGCTTCAGAAGAACCCAGAGGAACCCCCACACCATGCTGGCAGCGATTTTCACCATCCAGACCCCACAGCTCCTCTCAAATATATTGAAGAAAAGAAGATTTTGTTAAGATGCAGGTCACTCACTTAGGATTCACAGAAGGAAGTTAACAAGAGTGTGGTAACTGTATTATCAAAATGCACCTATTCACCAAACTGTCTTAGGAGCAGTACATTTTCACATTTAATTAATCCTTTGTATGTTGCTCTATTTCATCTGTTGATCAGTCTTCTTCAAAAGACACTTTTTAACAAGGGACAGGAGGATTGGTCTATGGTTGGAAGCCTTTCTCAAGTGCTGGGGAGAAGGCAGTTGGGATAGGAAAGAGACCACTATGAAAATGACAATTGGAAATAATTTCACCTTCCTGAAAAGTGATAGCAATCAGTTATTTTTTAAAAATTGTATAACAGTGAAATGCATTGTGTATATTACAAAGTTGTTCATATTGAGTTTCAGTCAAACAACGTTCCAACACCCACTCTTCCCTTCACCAGTATGTATTTCCCACCACAAATGTCCCTCCTCCTCCTCCTTCTCCTCTAACTCCTCCTCCTCTTCTTTCTCATCTTCATCCTCCTGATCTTCATCCTCCTGCTCTTCCTCCTCCTCTTTCTTCTTCTTCTTCTTCTTCTTCTTCTTCTTCTTCTTCTTCTTCTTCTTCTTCTTCTTCTTCTTCTTCTTCTTCTTCTTCTTCTTCTTCTTCTTCTTTTTCTTCCTCATCATTATCTTCATCTTCATCTTCTCCTTCTCCTTCTACTACTACTCCTGCCTTCTCCTCCTTCTTCTCCTTATCCTCTTCCTCCTCATCTTCCTCCTCCTCTTTCTCCTCCTTCTCCTTCTCCCCCGTTCCTCCTCCTCCTTCTTCCCCTCCTAATCCTCCTCCTCCTCCTCCTCCCTCTTCTTCTTCTTCTTCTTCTTCTTCTTCTTCTTCTTCTGCTTCTGCTTCTGCTTCTTCTGCTTCTTTCTTCTTTTCCTTTTCTAGATTATTTCTGAAAGAGAAAACCTGTTTTGCCTTTCCAGCCACTATGAGCAGTATTATTTTTGACTACCCTAGCATGTAATTTTCTGGACTCTTTCTGATAAATGTGAAGCTAACAATTGTTAAACATCATAAAATTATGACTCATATCTTATGCTCAGGAGTGCCCAAGATAATATACAATACCTAAGGCAAATGGTCAGACCACTGGAGTTGATCCTTGCATTCTCTCTAACATTTCTGTCTATGCAAGATAAATGCAGAGCCCAAGTTATATTTTAGAGGTCCTATATAAGAAAGCCTTATCTTTACTTTCTGTTCATTCTCTGTAACATTATTGTCACTCAGTAACACAAAGATCCAGTTTTTCTGTAAAAAACAAACAAAAACGATGAATTCAGTCATAGTTACCTTAGGCCTTTACTAAGATTTCCCCTGCTTTGGGAATTTCTTTTGCCTTTGCCTTTTTACTTTCTGTAACCCTCTTATTTTCAACTCTAAATCAGAACATATTTATTACTCAATATTTTTATTCCTGTAAATGTTGAAGATCCTGGGACCTTTGACAAAAACCGAACCTGCTGCCACTGCTCTTGCATCACGGCACTAACCACTGTGATAACAAACTGGGTACCTAAAGTTGCCTGTCCCATAGAGATACCACTATAGGCTGATGAGATGTTCAGAATAACAGATCATATGCAGTGGTCCCTTAGTGTAGAATACAAATCAGATCAGTACTCAGATCATTTGGAACCCAAACATATGGTCAGAAGCCACAAAACACTAAGGACAAGGAAGAAATGAAGAAATTATCTCCTCTGCGGAGAAGGATAGAAATCCAGGCAAGTACTCAGGACAGAAAAGTTCTCAAGTCTCCATAAGGAGGATTTCAAATCAACACTTCAGGCAATGGTAATAGAAATTTTGTAGTCACTGTGGGTAGAAATTCAATAAAGCAAAGAACTGATTCATAGCTTGGAAGACTCCATACAAATAGAATCAAAGGAAATAAAGAAATAATACACAGCAACAGAATTCTGAATGGGTGAGAACTTATAAGTGAATTTAAAGACAAAATAGAGCCCAGAGCAATAATGAAGTGGCAAAAGAAAAAGAAGTATAAGAATATAAGAGAATGTAATGAATAACAATACAGGAAAAAATAAAGTAGTGAATTAGAGGTAAGAGGAATAATCCCCTAGTTAAAGACATATAATAGGAGAGGAAAAACTAGAAATGAGTAGAAAGGCTGCTGTAAGAAATAATAACTTAAAATTTCTCCATCTCTGAATGAACCCTCTGCACAAATTCAAAAGACCCTTTGTTTGTAAATAGGCTTAAACAGAACAGCACCAAAACACCAAGATAGTAATCCAAATGGGAAAAACTGAAGAGAGAGATAAACTCCTTATAAAGTAACTCCATCTTTCTTTTAACCAGTTACTTGAATCATTTATATTCTTTCATACTTCTGCTTCTTAAAATGTGCAAATAATTTGCTGTGAATACATTTATAAACTCAAAAGATTCAAAACTGGTACACACAAATCAACTCAAGCCTCAAATTCTCAAGTAAGAAACATGTATTCTTTCATAATTGCTCTACTATTATTAGCATCTCCAATGAGCTATAAGCTTTTCACAGTCATATATTACTTAATGCCTTTCGAGCTAAAGTACTTTGTTTCTAAACTAGGAATAGGTAATACTTAATTGGCAGGTAAATTAGATAGAAATAAATTGATAGATAAAGTTGGATAGCTAGTTAGCTAGCTAGCTAGATAGATGGACAGACAGACAGACAGACAGATAGACAGATACGCAGATAGACAGACAGACAGACAGATAGACAGACAGACAGATACACAGATAGACAGACAGATACACAGACAGACAGATAGGCAGATAGATAGACAGGTAGATAGGCGATAGATAGATAGATAGATAGATAGATAGATAGATAGATAGATAGATAGATAGATAGATAGATAGATAGATAGATAGATAGATAGATAGATAGATAGATAGATAGGCAGGTAGATAGACAGGTAGATAGATGATAGATAGATAGATAGATAGATAGATAGATAGATAGATAGATAGATAGATAGATAGATAGATAGATAGATAGATAGATAGATAGATAGATAGATAGATAGATAGATAGATAGATAGATAGATAGATAGATAGATAGATAGATAGATAGATAGATAGATAGATAGATAGATAGATAGATGGATAGACAGACAGACAGACAGACAGGCAGACAGACAGACAGACAGATAGATAGATAGACAGACAGACAGGCAGGCAGGCAGACAGACAGACAGACAGACAGACAGACAGACAGACAGACAGACAGACAGACAGACAGACAGACAGATAGATAGATAGATAGATAGATAGATGGATGGATGGATGGATGGATGGATGGATGGATGGATGGATGGATGGATGGATGGATGGATGGATGGATGGATGGATGGATGGATGGATGGATGGATGGATATGGATCTTTGGCCACTCCCAGTGGTGCTGAGCACTTATTCCCTGCTTCTGTTGGTCTGGGGTCACTCCTAGTGGGTCTCAGGAGACTTTATGTGGTGCTAGAGATTGAAGCTGTTGGCTAAGTGAAATATAAGAGCCCCATCTGCTATATTATTACTCCAGTTCTTAATTGACATGTTTAGTTAGATAATTTTGTCTGAAGCATATAATAGCATATGGCATATATCTGGTTCTCAAGGAAAACTTTGCTTTGCCTGTATTCACCCTTTTTATGCAATTACACATAGTTTGACATGTTGCTGATTTATTTATTGATTTTGCTTTGTTTGGGGTGTCACCCTTGGCTGTGCTCCTGGATTAGTCCTGAGTCATCACTCCTAGTGTTGCTCAGGAGACAATATATAGCATCAGGGATTGACTCTGGGGCAGCAGCACAAATATTTGTCTGAGAGAGAGAGAAAAAAAAAAGAAAGAAATAAAAAAACTCCTCAATAGAGGCAAGCTAGGGAGAGGCAAGGGAATGGGGGGACATTGGTGGTGTGTCGGGAACGCCGCCTGCCGGGGTCCCCGACAGTGTTAGGACAGAGGTTCTCTTCTACCTCCTAGGATGCCGGGAGAACAGATGAAAACTCACGAGTCTGGTGCAGTTCCAAAAATGGCTTTTAATGGTACAAAAGCTCTTCCACAGCAATCCAATATAATGAACTAGCTTTAGCTCTGATTCAAACTTAGACCATACAAAAGAGCCTAAGTCTTCCACCAAAGAGAGAGGATCTCATCCGAGCTGAGTCCTAACCAGAAGACGGAGCAAAAGGCCAAAAGCCAAAAGCCAAAAGCCGCAGGATCCAAAAGCTGAAGGCTGAGGAACCAAAAGGCAAAAGGTGAAGGGGCCTCAAGTCAGCCCCTTATATACACCAAAGTAATCCAACCAGGAGGGGCATGTCAACAAAGAACTCTAAACAAAGTGTAGTGCCGCACTTTATTGCAGGTATAAACAAAGGTTATGCCAAGGACTAAGGAGATTATCTCTTATGTAAAACACTGGAGAGAGAGAGGGCTGATATAACGTAATACATCTTAACTTCATGAGCTTCATGTAATCTAGATGGTACCCACAAGGTCCTTCTTATTATTATCTGCACCAGGGTGATTCTGAGTATCTTGTTCTCGTGTACTGAAAGGGTCACTCTCGCCTGCTTAGAGCAAACTAGTATGATCCTTCCTATAGTCTTCCTATAGTCTCAGCGTAGCCATGGTGGTAGTCTCCTGGTAAATTCTAACTGTCCCACGCTGGGTGCAGTGGGTATAAAGAGGAGCTGTGCCCAATCTAGAAAACAGAAGTCTTAGTAGATGTATAAGTCAGAAGTTATTCAATCAAGGTGACTTCTGTAACTGCCACACCCTCTAGCAGTGTTTACGTAGAAGAGAAGTCTCATTAGAATGAACCTTGACTTAAGTAGATTAAGCCGGGAGTGGGCAAAACAACAAAACTCCCAGAATAGCTAAACCTGTCCTCCAACAGTGGTGGGAAATGGGCACTGGTGGAGGGATTGGTGCTGAAACAATGTATGACCCAAACCCAGACATAACATCTATGTAGTTGTATATCTTACTGTGGTATAACAAAATATTTAAAAAATAAAAAACAAAAAAGACCCCAAATATTTGTTTCTGTTATACTCTTCACTGTTTCTCCAGTATAATTCTAATATATCTTACCCTGTACTGTCTTTTCGATAAAGCCTTACACACAGTGTACCTCCAGTGCTATTTTGATATACATTTGAATCCAGTACAGATTCCTTTTTTCGACCTACAGGAACCTTTCCTTTCAGTTTTAACAGAGTGGTACACTAATGCATTTCCTCAAGAAAAGTGCTCTTGTTAATATTATCCTGGATGGTTAAGAGGATTACACTGTAAGAAGGCATTGACGTTTTCAATTATTAATAGTGAGTGTCCAGGCAATTAAAAAATATATTTTCTGGAAAGTGGGTGATGATAATATTTCTTTTTCCAGTGATCAGAGTAGCAATTTCATCTTACTGTCCACAAGTGGAGAATATTATCCTCGCAGTGGCATCTCATCACAATTCATCTTTATATTCAGTGAAGCTTAACAAGTTATTTGGAAATCCAGAAGCTCTCAGGTGGTGTTTTTATTGGCTTTCTCTGAACATATTCCAGGCAGTGTTAGATAGCACAATACAACGGAAAGCTCAATATAATGCAATATTAGCATGAACAGTTTACACTATCCCCATGATTGTGAGGAGGTGAAGGTATCACACCACTCAGCATCATTCTAGGAATGTGTATGTTAGAATTTTGTTCTGTCTTATACAATTGAATCAATAATGAGTTAATAATCTTGTATCAATGGTCTTAATGCTAACTTCATTCTGTACTGGGAAACTAGAGTAAAAACAACCATTATATAAGAAAATAATAAAAATAAAAAAATGTGGTAGGATGGTAGTTACCAGAAAAACTCATGACACATCTCAAGAGGCAACTAGTAGTCAACTTATAAGAGATCTCAAACATTTAAGAGAAACCCAAAATCAAAGTTTTATGTTTGGAGAGGGAGGGATCAAAGCTACTTTAGTTTATTATATGTTAATGTTATTATAATTTACATAATATGGGTTGTAACTGTATTAACATTTTTTGTAACTCTGGTACAAAAATTTTGCAACACAACCAAAATTCTATGTTGTGATTATACAGAGGATTTTTATGTTTCTATACTAATGTTATATTATTTTTTATTTGTTGTTGTTTTGCAGGCTACTTTGGTGTTTCTCACATCTCTTTGTTTGGTTTTCCTTTTTGGTTTTTTTTTAGTCACACCTGGTGTCAGAAGCTTGGGGTACCATATGGGATGCTGAGGATTTAACCTGGGCTGGCCGCGTGCAAGGCACACTCCCTCCCCGCTGTGCCATCGCCTCCATATATTTATTATCTTTATTATGTATCATACTGTCTCTTGAGGTGTTGCGGTGCTCGGCTGCATTGGCAGGTGGAAGACAGAAGACAGGCTTGTCTGCACCCAGGGCTCTGCCTCTTGGGCCCTTGTTGGTTGATGGTCTGACATTGAAAAGGACTGAGCCCCCTGAGATGAACCCAGAGCCACGGCAGAGCCTGACAAGCTACCCGTGATGTATTTGATATGACAAAAACAGTAACAATCATGGACTTCATTCCTAACGAAAAGAGATGTTACTGGAGCCTGCTCGAACAAATCAATGATCAACAGGAAGACAAGTGATACAAGTGATACAAGTTGTTGTTTTGGCCCATACCTACATGGCTTAAGGGACCATGTAGGGTGCCAGGGTTGAAACCTAAGTAGGCATGTGCAAGACAAATGGCATACTTACTGCACTATTGCTCCATCCCCAGATTCCATACTAATTTTTGTACTGTCTATTTAAGTCCTTGTGAATATCATTAAAATTTTGAGGGGAATTGTGTTGAATCTATATAATTGTTTGTGTAAAATCATCATTTTAACAGTGTAAATTCTTCCACTTAATAATATGGCATATTTTTTATTTACAGATGTCTTCTTTTACTTTTCTTTTGTAAATGGCAAGTTTTTAAGGTATGAGTCTTTCATATCCTTTACTAAGTTTATTCTTAAATATTTGATGTTTGGAGTCACTAATCTAGTGTTTTCTTTTTTGTCCCCTTTCTCTTTTAGTTAAAATATAATCTCTTTATTTGTATAAAGAGATGCAAATAAAATCTCTTTATATGTATAAAGAGATACAAATAAAATCTATTTGTATAAAGAGATACAGCAGGTTTTGTGTATTGAGTTTATAACCTGTATGCTGGGTTTTTTGTTTCTAAGAGTCTTTAGTGGAGTCTCTAAGATCTTCTACGTATATTATCATGACATCAGAAATAGTGATAGCTTAACTTTTCCCAAATTAAGAAACTTTGTTTCCAATTTTTTTATTGCCTAAAGGTTGCAGTGATATTTTAAAGATTATAGTGAATAATAGTGATTAAGATGTACATCCTTGTCTTGTGCCTTATTGCAAAAAGATAGCTTTATAGTTTTGGCCATTGAGTAAGATGATGACTGGGTTTATTTTAAACAGCCAGTACTATCTTGAGGTCTGAATGCCCCATCTTTGTTTTGTTTATGTTTTATTGCCTGCATCAATTAATATTATCACATGACTTTTTATCTTTCCTTTTATTGATACATTTCATTGAATTAATTAATTTGTGTACTTTATTCCTCTTATACCTGGAATAAAGTCCAATTGATCATGGTGGACGTTTCATTTTTATATATTGTTGAATTCAGTTCTAAACTATATAGTTGAGGCTTTTTGAATTGATGAACATCAGAGACATTAGTTTGCATTAAGCTTCTTTAGTAATAGAGCAGTCTGCTCTTAGTGGTAGGATAATACTGATTTCAAAGATGCTATGAGGGGCCGGAGAGATAGCCCATCAGGTAGGGCATTTGCCTTGCACGTGGCTGGCCCATGCCGGCCCAGGTTCAATCCCCAGCTTCCCATATGGTCCCCCAGCACCGCCAGGAGTGATTCCTGAGTGCAGAGCCAGGAGAAACCCCTGAGCATTGCCGGGGGTGACCCAAAAAGCAAAAAACAAACAAACAAAAAAAAAAACAAAGATGCTATGAGTAAGGAGTCACATGCGCTGATATTTTGGCAGAAGTTGAGAAGTATAGGAAATAAGTCTTTAAAGGCCTGGAATAACCCACTAGTGAATCCATCTTGTAGGGATTTTGCTCTTTAGGAAATTTTAAAGTACTGTTTCAGTTTTCTTGTACATGATTTGTTTGCTCTGGTTTTATACATCCTCCTGATTTAATTTTAGGAGATTGTATAATTCTAAAATTGCATCCATTTTTTCATAGATTCTACAGCTCTGTAGCATAGTGTTGCATATAACAGCCTTTCATCTTTTGTATTTCTAGGTGTCTGTTATAAGTTCACCTCTTTCATCACTTTGCCTATTTATTCATGTTTCTTTCTCCGTGAGTCTAGATATAGATTTATCGATTTATTTATTCTTTGAAAAATAAAAAAGCTCTTGATTTCATTTACCCTTTGCATTTTCTTCTCAATTTTTTTATAATTGATACCTGCTTTTATTTTTATTATTTCCTTCCTTTTGTTTGTTTTGGGATATGTTTGTTATTCCATTACTCATTTTGCAAGCTGTGAAGCTAGATTATTAATTTGAGTTTCTTCCTGTTCCCTGATGCAAGATTGATTTATGTGTTTAATTTGTTGATATAACATTAGTTTGTAAGAATACAAATTTTTATTCACACAAAGTTAAAACATTTCCACAACAGTAGAGCCAATATCCGTGCACCACTGCAAGCAAGATACTTTCTAGATCCCAACATTTGTTGTTCTTATTTAAGGGAAATTTGAAGCAGTGATTAGAGAATATGAGAGCCCCACTCAGTTCTATTTGAACAAATGGGCTGGTAGTTCAATGCTAGTACCCAGCAGAGTGATGCTACTCAGGTACTGCAGTTCTGAGGACCACTAGAGCCACCCAGCAGTGCTCAACAGCCTGAATGCTCAGAGGATCAAGTGATTCTAGGAATAAAATATATATAATGATTTCATCCCAACCTCTCTACTGTTATCCCTTCCTATAATATAATTTTTTATTGTAACATTTATTGAAGACCAATCAGCTTGTTACTATATGGGACGAAGTATGTTTGTTGGAAAGATACAGTTGAAAATGACCAATCTTAATCCATTAAATACAGCTTGACATATGTGCCATCGTTCCCTCATAAACAGGAAGCAAAAGAATTTAAAGCAATTTATTTGCCTTTTGATCATACTTTTATTAATCTCCAGATCCTTCTATCATGATTGCTTAATAATTTTTCCAAGGACAGGGATTTTTGATTATTTGTTTGCTTTGAAGATTGCAAAAGTAACTAGAAAATGATGAACTTTTTTCTCTGTTACTAGACATGTTTTCCATCCTTTCTCCCATTCACTCTAGTTTTTTACATCAGGTAGTTATTATTTTCACAAGCCTTCCTTGTCTTTCTGTACTTTCTCATAGGACCTCATCAGTAATGCTGTCTAATATATTAGTTATGAGCTCAGGTTTGGGAATACTGTGGTATAGGTCTGCTTCTTAGATAAATCACTAACTAAATTTCATAGTAGTATCATTGTCTTAAACTTTGTGTCCTGGTTTTATTTGTGGTGAAATAAAATAAAAATGCCTGGCTGATAGAAATAAAAAAGGAACTGGAATTTCTGGTACCCAATAACTGCTTTGAAAATGGTACTTTATGAGAGAGAGAATGAAAGAGAGAGAGAAAGAGAAAGAGAGATAAAGAACCTGCCATAGAGGCAGGCTAGGGAGACTGGAGGGAATCGGGGACATTAGTGGTGGGAAATGGGCACTGGTGGAGGGATGGGTGCTGGAACACTGTATGACCGAAACCCAAACATGAAAATCTTTGTAATTGTATATCTCATAGTAGTATAATAAAATATATAAAAAAGCAAATGGCCCTTTATGTGTCTATCCATATTTAAAATATATGCAACTTATGCCCTCTCTCACCTCTTTTATTCAATATAGTACTGGAAGTACTCGCCTAGCAATCAGAGAAGAAAAGGACATTAAGGGCATCCAGATAAGCAAGGAAGATATCAAGCTATCATTATTTGCTGATATCATGATATTATACTTAGACAACCCTAAACTCTCAACCCAAAAACTCTTAGAAACAGTAGATTTTATAGTAGAGTGGCAGGGTACAAAATCAATACCCAAAAGTCGGTGGCTTTCCTATATACAAATAATGAAAGAGAAGAAAGGGATATTAAGAAATCGATTCCATTCACAATTGTGCCACAGAATATCAAATACCTAGGAATCAGCTTAACCAAGTGTGTAAAGGAACTATACAAAGAGAACTACAAGACACTACTTCAAGAAATAAAAGAGCTTGGATATTGGTATCATAATATGAACATATGAAACATATATCAGGAGGTCTTGTCAAAGGTGGAAATTATCACAAACGTGTGGGAGTCAGAGCTTAGGTAAGACAGAAATGGAACAGGGTGCTAATAATTGTCGAGGGTACTAATGCCAACCTAGAACTGAGCATTAAATAGAGACAAAAGGATACACATGACAACCTTTTAATGTATGTTCTGTAATCCATAGTCTGGAAGGGAAGGAAAAGAGAAAGAGAGAGAAAGGGAAAGAAATAAAGAACCTGCCATGGAGGTGGGCTGGGGAAGGGGAGGGAACCGGGGATGTTGGTGGTGGGAGATGGGCACTGGTGGAGAGACGGGTGCTGGAACACTGTATGACCAAAACCCAAACATGAACTTTTTAATTGTATATATTTTTATTTGTATATCTCACGGTGGTATAATAAAATACTTTTAAAAAAAAGGAAATAAAAGAGGACACTAGGAAATGGAAACACATTCCCTGCTCATGGATGGGGAGAATTAACATTGTCAAGATGGTAATACTCCCTAGAGCTTTGTACAGATTCAGTCTGGTCCCTATAAGGATACCCATCACATTCTTCAAAGAAATTGACCAAACACTCCTGAAATTTGTAGGGAATAATAAACCCCCAAGGATAGCTAAAGCAATCCTTGGGAAAAAAGAAGATGGGAGGCATCACCTTTCCCAACCTCAAACTGTACTACAGGCAGTAATAATTAAAGCAGCTTGGTATTGGAATAAAAACAGACCTGTGGACCTATGGAATAGAGTTGAGTATCCTGACACCCACCCTCAAAGACATGATCAGTTAATCTTTGATAGAGTTGCAAAGAGTCCAAATTAGAATAAGGAAAGCCTCTTCAACAAGTGGTGCTGGGAAAACTGGACAGCTACATGTAAAAAAATAAATTTGGGCCTGTGTCTAACACCTTGCACAAAAAATCAGATCAAAATAGATCAAAGATCTTAATATCAGACCTGACTCCATAAAGTACGTTGAAGAAAATAAAGAAAAAACCCTCCACTGGCACTGGCACAGCTATATAAGAAGAAAACAGCCAACCCCATTAAAAAATGGGAAGAAGAGATGAAGAGAAACTTTGACAAGGAAGAAATTCAAATGGCCAAAAGGCATATGAAAAAATGCTCATCATCACTAATCATCAGAGAGATGCAAATCAAAACAACAATGAGATATCACCTCACACCATAGAGACTGGCCATTATCCAAAAGGGTAAAAGCAACAAGTGCTGGCGTGGATGTGGGGAAAAGGGGACTCTCATACACTGTTGGTGGGAATGTCGACTTGTACAACCTTTCTGGAAAACAATATGGACATTCCTCCAAAGACTAGAAATTGAGCTCCCTTTTGACCCAGCCATACCGCTCTTGGGAATATACCCTGGGAAGCCAAAAACACACAGCGGAAACACAATCCGCACTTTTATTTTCATAGCAGCACTATTCACAATAGCCAGAACCTGGAAACAACCAGTATGCCCAAGAACTGATGACTGGATAAAGAAACTGTTTTACATCTACACAATGGAATACTATGCAGCTATTAGGAAAAATGAAGTTATGAAATTTGCTTATAAATGGATGGGTATGGAAAGAATCATGTTGAGTGAAATTAGTCGAAAAGAAAGAGATATAGCATGACTGCATTTATTTGCATGACATATATATATTATATATATACATATACTTATACATATACATATTGTGACACCAAAATCCAGGGTCAGATGAAACGTGGATCAGGAGGTCTTACCAAAAGTGGAAATTACCGCAAACATGTGGGAGTCAGAGGTTAGGTAATACAGAGAAGGGAACATGTGTGAATAAATGTCGAAAGTGTTAATACCAACCTAGAACTGAGCATTAAATACAGGCAAAAAATGCATATCATTGCCTCTAAGTGTATGTAGTGCAACCCACAATGCGTAAGGAAGGAAAAAGAGAGAGGGAGAGAGAAAAGAGATAAAGAACCTGCCATTTAGGCAGGCTATGGGAGGGGTGAGGGAATTGGGGACATTGGAGGTGGGAAATGGGCACTGGTGGAGGGTGGGGTGCTGGAACACTATGTGACCGAAACCTCTAAACATGAACAATGTTGTAATTGTATATCTCATGGTGGTATAATAAAGTATTTAATAAAAAAATATATGCAATTTACTGTGGTAAGGTTCATAATGCTTAAAGTATATGATGTATGTACATTTGTGAATAAACTTTAATGTTACCTGTTAATAACCAAGTGATACCTTAGCTTATATAAACTTTCTGATTTTTCACATGAACTAACACGGAAGGTGGCTGATGAAGGCTCATGCGAACTTGGAGTCTCAATGTACAAAGGAATCTTCACATGAATAAAAAATCTCTGGTCAGTGAAGAAATGTATATTATGTTGTATAGCAATAATGTTGAATACCAACTGCACTTTTCCCCTTCTTTCAGCTTCTACTCTGAGGAGGTTAATAGTATGTGTACTTTGTTTCTGTAGCCCAGCAGTTTCCCACATCAGAAATTCAAATAAAATGTGCTCATTCAGAGGCATATTTTATGCTCTGGATTGCAAGTCTTTGGAGACCACACAGATTATATGTAGTCTCCCTAGATTTTGTCTACTATTCTGGCTTCTGTGTGCTAGAGTGTTTTGAAAGCTTACCTTTACTATTATTCTGGATCCAAATGGAGGGTGAGAGAAACATTAATTTTTTTTTAAATAAAGAGAAATCAGAACGAAAGGAAGTGTTTCAGAATTTGATTTAAAAAAATATTGAGTAAGATGAGAAGGTGGCCCCAGTCCAGGCTCCCTGAAAAGCCTGGTTGGAGTAGTCACCTAGTCCTGCGTGCCTGGGCTTGAACTTGACTTCTCTCTTGGGTTGGGCTGTGTCCACCGGTGGAGTCTGGACCAGAGGATGACTGTGGTTGTGTTGTGCGAGGTTTTCGGACTTCTGGGAGTTTAGTGTAGGACAGGCCAAGGAACAAAAACCTACCCCCTCTCCAAGACACCCTATCAATCTAGCTCAGGGCAGGCAAGTAGAGACTCTGCCCTGCACATGAATAACTGGTGTCCAACCAAGATCCCCCTGCAGCAGTTCTGGGTGGGGTCGACAGGCCTTTGTCTAAGGAGCCAAGGTGGGGGAGGGGACTACAGTCCAGGCTCCCTAAAAAAGCAGGGTTGGAGTAGTCGCTGAGTCCCACTGCCTGGGCTTGAACTCTGCTTCTCTCTTGGGTCAGGCTGTGTCCAGCTGTAGAGTCCGGACCAAAGGATGACTGTGGTTGTATTGCACGAGGATTTTGAACTTCTTGGAGCCTTTTGGATAACAGGCCAAGAGCAAAAACCTGCCACCACTCCAAGACGCCCCATCAGTCTAGTGCAGGGCAGGCAGGCAGGCCGAAACTTCTGCACCTGAATAACTGGTGTCTGACTGAGAGCCCCAGCAGCAGTTCTGAGCGGTGCACCAGGCCTTTGCGGAGTGAGCCAATTTGGGGGGACGTGGCCCCATGCCAGGCACCAAAAAAGCATGATTGGCATAGTCACCATGTCCCACATGCCTGGGTTGAACTCGGCTTCTCTCTTGGGGTCGGGCTGTGTCCAGCTGTGGAGTCGGACCAGAGGATGACTGTGGTTGTGATGCACGGTCACAGTCATCCTTTGGTTCAGACTCCACAGCTGACACAGCCCCATCCCCATGACACATGGGCTTTATCTCACATTCTGGTATACTACAACGTGTGAGAGTCATAGACTAGGTAAGGCAGAGTAGGGAACTGTTTGCTGATAATCGTTGAAAATGATACTATCTGAGAACTGTGATTTGACTATAGTCCAAATGATACACATGATAGTCTCTAAATATATGTATTATAATTCACAATGTAAGAAAAAGAAGTGAGTTAGAGAGTGACAGGGAGAGAGAGGGGAGAAAGAGAGAAAGGAGGAGATAAAGACCCTGCCATGGAGACAGGATGGGGATAGGGGATGGAAGTGTGGAAATTGGTGGTGGGAAATGGGCATGGGTGGAGGAATGGGCACTGGAACTCTGTATGACTGAAACTCAAACATGAACATTTTGTAATTGTATATCTCATGGTGGTATTGTTGTAGGCAGGCAGACAGGGGGTCCCCACATGGCAATGAATTCTTGCCCTAAGTCTGTCCAAAGTCACCTTTTGGAATCAGGAACCAAGACTTGATAAGACCCATTAATCAACAACAAACCCTGAGGGAGCTGGATCAACCTTTCTCTGCCCAGACCTTAATCCAGCTACATTCCAGGGCAGAAGATAAAGCAGGGACAGAGGTCAAGAAAAGGAGATTTTTCAAAGCAGACCACTTCCAAAGTCTACTCCCCTTGGCAACGGCCCTAGCAACCTAGGTTGACTCCCCTTATGGGAGTATCTTGAGGAGAAATCTATAAAAGCCATCCTGACCAAAGGACAGCGCACACATGCTGCATGGACATACATGCTGCCTGAGCCTACATGGCCGAGCACATGTGGTGCCCGAGCATGCGTGTCGCCCACATCACCCCTCTTGAGATGTGTACTCTCGTACTTTCCTTCCCCCTTCCCTTTCCTAAAACGTCCTTAATAAAGTCTATAAAACTTCACTGCTCCTTGACTCCTGAAAATTCTTTTTCTTCGAGGAAGACAAGAACCCTGAGGCAGTCCTGGGTAAGGCCTAGGACTGACTTTCCTTTCCTGCAAAGACCAATTCCTCGCTCCAACCTGAGTCCATGGCTCCCCGAGAAATCTAGGGTGGTGGGGATCATCTCCCGTGCCTAGAGATCAAGCGGACATCAGGTGTGGCTTGATGGCCACCTCGTGTGGCTGGTGGGGCTCAGGCCCACATCGTGCAGGGGCTCATCTCAGACTTTATCAGTCCTAAGCCTGCCCAGCGGGTCCCAGGTGGCAGAGGTGGCTGGGGAGAAAGTGACCATCTCTCTCCTCTTCCGGCCTCACATAAGTCACCCATGAGGCCCACCTGCATCAGTATAATAAAATATTTTTAAAAAATTAGAATACTGCCTCAGTGTGTGTGTGTGTGTGTGTGTGAGAGAGAGAGAGAGAAGTGACAATTGCCTGCCATTGACACAGGCTGGGGAGGGGGAAATCATGGGACATTGGTGGAGGGAAATTGGTACGGTGGACAAATGGGTCCTGAAACACTGTATGACTGAATCCCAAATATCAACACTTTTGTAACTGTATAGCTCATGGTGGTATAATAAAAAAAATATAAAAAGGAAGTGAACAAAAATTAAAAGTAGCAGAAAACTAAGTAAGAGCAAAACCATAAGTGTATAGTTAGGATTAGCAAGATTATGCTCAAGAGATTCTTAGTGTCTACTGGTCTTAATTCAGAAAAATAGTACTCAGTGGCCACCAGAGTACCTAAGAAATGTACCCCTTTATGTAAACAAACACGTAGCACCAAAAGCTACTACTGAGCCCCCATAATTCCATTGCTACCTAATGTGGAGGTGAGAGCTGTATTGAGTATTTTGAGAAAGACTCATCTGATAATGCGTAACTGAATGATCTTTGATTTAGCAATAGAGTTTGAACTTTCTTATTACATATCCATTGTTTATCACCTAAAGCTCAACTATACAACTTTTTGCCCCTAAGACTTATGCTAATGCTAATCACTTGGGCGTACAAATATTTTGATACACATTCAGAAAAATGTCTGTCTCTCTCTCTCTCTGTGGCCCCATGTCTGCCCCACAGACATGGGGCAGAGCTGCTACTTGCTCTCCCTGTGCCCAGCGGCTCACAAGGAGCCCAGGAGAGATGGCGGGTTCTAGCCCTGGCCCGCCAGCCCAGCAGAGCCTTGCAACAAGCCAGACGACCCCCCCACTCCATGAGGGGCCTCCATTTTCCACATCCGGACTTCTCTCTCCTCAGAACTCCACCCAGCAGACCAGCCTATCACAGTCCGGCTCATCGAAATCCACCCTGCTGCAGTATTTTTTTAATCCGGCCCAGGTATGCTGATCCAGAGACAGACATGGGGCAGAGCTGCTACTTGCTCTCCCTGTGCCCAGCCGCTCACAAGGAGCCCAGGAGAGATGGCGGGTTCTAGCCCTGGCCCGCCAGCCCAGCAGAGCCTTGCAACAAGCCAGACGACCTCCCACTCCATGAGGGCCTCCATTTTCCACATCCGGACTTCTCTCTCCTCAGAACTCCACCCAGCAGACCAGCCTATCACAGCAGCCACGCGGTTCATCATTAAATGCTGGACTTAGAGATGACTGCAAGAGTATGGTACCTGCACGGCAGAGCCTGGCAAGCTACCCGTGTTGTATTTGATATGCCAAATACCAGTAACAATTATAGACCTCATTCCGGAATGGATTGTGGCTCTTTATGTTCCTGGAGCAAGCAGATGCCCTTGGGCTCTACTAGCATGAGACAGGACATATGGAGATGTTACTGGGGCCCACTCGAGGCAAATCGATGAACAACGGGAAGACAGTGATACAGTGACAGACAGTGATTCAGAAAAATGAGTCTTGTTTCAACTTGGTAGAAAGTTTCTTTGGTAATGAAAACAGCCAACTCTTCATAAACTTTTACTATGTTACACACAAAGACTGAAGTTATTGATGCCATAAAATGTCCATATATGCAATGAAAATTGACTTTTCTATGTATACACATAGCTTCATCTATCGTATCTCCCACTCAGAAAGAGCAATATGTGAACTTTCTCAATCTAAAGTGCCCTAATATCTCAAATTCTGGTCAACATGGACTAAAGTTATATGTGACAACGATGTAGGCAGGCAGACAGGGGCATTCCCCATGTCAATGAACTTTAGCCCTAAGACTTTTCAGAGTCATTTTTTGGAACCAGGAACCAAGATTTGAGAAGACCTTCATTCTCACTAGACCTTGAGGAAGACGGATCAACCTTTTTTATCTGCCCAGCCCTTAATCCGGTTACATTCCAAGACAGAAGATTGACAGAAACAGAGGTCAAGAAAAGAAGACCACTCCCCAAATCTACTCCCCTTGGCAATGGCCCTAGCAATGGACTTTATCCTAGGTTGAAGCCCCATATGGGAGTAGATTGGGAAAAAAAATCTATAAAAGCCGGTCCTGACCAAAGGACGGTGCTCATATGCTGCCTGAGCCCATGTGGCTGAGCACATGTGTTGCCTGCATCTCCCTCTTGAGATACGTACTCTCTTGCTCTCTCATTTTCCCTCCTCCTTCCCCTTTCTAAAATCCTCATAATAAAATCCATTTTACTTCACTGCTTTTCTGTAAGGGAAACAAGAACCCTGAGGAAACCCTGTGTAAGGCCTAGGACTGACTTTCCTTTCCTGCAGACAGCAATTCCTCACTCCAGCCTGAGACCATGGCTCCCCAAGAAATCTCGGGTAGTGGGGGATTAACTCCAGTGCCTAGAGATCAAGTAGATATCAGGTGTGACTTGATGGCCATGTCATGGGGCTGGTGGGGCTCAGGCCTACTCTGTGCAGGGCTCATCGCAGACTTTATTAGTCCTTAGCCTGCCTGGTGGGTCCTGGACAGCAAAGGTGGCTGGGGAGAAAGCGACCATCTCTCTCCCCTTCTTCCTTACTCACATAAGCCAACTGTGGGGCCCACCTATATCAACAATAAAGTCCTTTCTTTTTTAAAACAACTATAAATTTAGATAAAAAAATATATGTATTTTTCATATTTTAATCTGGAAACTTTCAATATTTGTCCTACATGATTTTGTTAATAAATTATGTATTCTTTTAGTAGTTTTATCAAAGGCTAGTCCACACTGAACTAAGAACTTTTTGGGGTGTAGGGGCTTGTTAGCCTCTCCCGCCTCCCAAAAGCTATCTGACCTTGTTAAGAATGAGAATTCCAATTATACACAAAGGTAATCACTAAATCCAATCATCAGAGGATCCTTTGTATCAGTGCCCAGTAACACACATTAAAAAAGAATGAAATTGAATTTGAACCTGCTTGAAATTATTTTACAAGTTTCTTGGCTAACAAAAGAAAGATGCTTTGGTAAAGCTCTCAGGCAACCAAACATGTACCCAATATCTGGCATGTAGAGATAATTAAACAACCCACTTTTTCTAGAATATTTTTTAATTAAACTGCTCTTAGCAGATTTGTAGGTAACCCTCTCCATTTGCAGGGGAAATAATGATAAAATCTAAACAAATAAGCAAAAATATTATTAGAAGAATAAAGAAACATACTGAATTTCTCTTTTTTTCTTTTATGAGGTAGAAATGATTCCTTAAATATTTGGAAAGTTAAGAAAGGGAGTTTGAATGCCGAGGTCATTCTTGACTATGGTTAAGTGTTTTAAAAGCCTGCAACAAAAGAACTTGACTGCATGTTAATTCAGTAGCAAATCTGCAAATTGTTATGCAAAGAGGGACAAAACACATAAAGGGATTGCATTAAGAGAGCTAGCTCAGTATTACAGCTGTTAAGGCTCTTGTGTTGCACACTTGGGCTCTGGTTAGGTCCAGGAACCACATATGCTCCCCTGAGCCTCTCCTGGACTGATCCTTAAAGTGGAGACACAGTATGTTTGAACGTTGGACTGTGGCCCCAATACTGAGGGAGCAATAGCTGTAAGAAGAGTTGGCCGGGGTGGGGGTTGAGGAGTGAATGGTTGAAGGGCAGAAGACGCAGATAGGCAGAGACTGAGAGAAGGCTAGTATGAAAGAAATTGATATATCCCACTTAGTCAAGTCATTTCCTGCTGGGAATATATCTGATGGAAACAAATCTCTGTTCTGAAAATATAGGCACACTGATGTCTGCTGCAACATTTTTCACAGTAACAAATTTGCAGAAACAACTTAGTGTCTACTAACAGAATGAATAAAAACAAAACATAGTACATAGATAGAACTGTAGGGAGTCATGTTCAGTGAAATAAGTCAAAAGCAGAGAACAAATGCCGGATGACCACTCTCACACACAGTCTAGGTGAAAACAAGAAATGGAATAAATAATGTGTAATAAAATCCCTACGGACTAGAGCAGTTTCTGACTGGATCCTATGGGATGTCAAAAGATCATGTGGCCTACAAGATTGTCAGACTTCTTCGTCAAGAACCTCAACGAATGGTTTGAGGGTCTTCGTATTCCTGAAGAAAGCAGATGCCATTGGGCTACACTGGCACGTGAGAGGGTCAAATGGAAATGTTACTGGCGCCCGCTAGAGCAAATAGATGAATAATGGGATGTCAAGTGATCAAGTGAATAAAATCCTTAAATTCTGACAATAGAACTAAGTTTACAATGTTCCAGTAAAAGAGTGGAGGTAAAAAGGAGCTATTTAGGCACAGTGGTGGAAGAATACTGATACTTTGGATTGGGTATGGTGCAGTAACTTTGTATGTCAAACGCATGCATGTGAACATAATGTATATCTTGTTTCTTCAGTAATAATGAAAAGTTTTAAAAGTAAAAGGAAATACGAATATATGGAATAAAACAGTATTCCAGTCACTAAAGAAGGGAAATTCTTCTTTTGCAAAGAAGAGCATAGAGATATTATGCTAAGTTATACATATCAAAAAAATGATAAAATTCTTTATTATCTCACATATTTGAACTCAAAAATGTGTAACTCAGAGAAAGAAACTGGAATGGTAGGTAAAAGAGACTGGAAAATGAAGAAAATTAAAAGATGTTAGTAAATGGGTATAAAATTAGTTACATAATGAGTAAGCTCTGTATTATATACAGTACATTGTGTATAATTAATTATACCATTATATAATTATGTCTTTGAAAGTTGCTTAGAGAAAATTTTATACTTTTTCACCACTCACATATGGTAGCCATGTGAGATAACTTGTTAATTAATCTTTATGCCTAATCATTTTAAACATATGCAAGCATCAAACCGTTACCTTACACAACTAAAACATACATAGTATAATATACCGACAACATCTCAGTAAAACTGAACAAGTTTTCTTTGAATCTAGCTAAAATAAGAATACCAAAGATATTTTGTACTTGAGAAAATAAGTTCAGTATAGCAATAACTAGATTTTGACCTTGGATGCAGGAAAAAAAAAGCAAATAATAGTGCTCCATCAGCTTTAACTATGCAGCAATCTAGTCCGTAGCTTAGTGACTTAAACAACTATTAGTTTGACTTACGATTTTGTGGGTCAGCAATTTTGGGCTGCACTCAGATGGGCAGTTCATCACTTGGCTGAGTTTAGTTTTCAGTCTGCAGTCAGTTAATGGGTTGGCTGGTTATAATTTTGGGAAGATAGCATAGGATGAGAATATGGCAGAGAAGTGGAAGACTGCCAAGGTTGGATTTGAGTTTTGATGCCACATTTATTATTGTCTGAGCTGCAAATGCTCCTTTTCTTATCCATAAAATGAAAATAACAGCTCCATAGTTTTGTTCATAAGATTAAATACGGTGATATGGATGAAATGATTTATAAAACTCCCAAAGTATACCTGTTATTTAACCTTTTTTAATTTTAGTGACCATTCTTCTATTTTAAAATTCTCAACTAAAATTCTAATTTAATTGTATTTATATCAGGAATGGCTGAGAAACACTGTAAAAGTCAAACAGTAGATATTTTAGTCTTTGAGGTCATGTTATTTCAACAGAGCTGCTTATATTGATCTTTATAGCATAAAAACACCCATAGGTAATATGAAAATTAATACGTGTGGCTGTATTTAAGTAAACTATTATTTATAAAACCAATGATGAGCCATATTTTTGTTGCAGCTGTCTTAAGTCAGTGCCCCTCTTAAATGGGTGCTTCATTTGTGTTATTCCTCAACTTTGTTTACTAGTGAGGTCTCCTTGATCTGTGTTCATATTGTCTGCTTTAGTTTCTGCCCTTCTTCATTGTTAAATTTCACAAATACTGTGTTTAACATTGGGTTTAGAGTTTTCTTTTTCATTGAGACACTGAATATTTCTGAGTAAGGACTGTCTTTGTTTATAATTGCTGCTTTAACAACCATAAATTATAGATGTACATTAGGTGTTTGCGTAATGAATTTGTGAACAAATACTCAATCATCATCAGACAATGCGTGTCTCAGTGTTCTTTGCCTGATATTATAAAGAACCATTTTATAACAATGTATCTTGATGACTAGTTCTCTGTTCACGCCCAGAAATAGTTTTTTTAAATGCAGATCTAGTTGTTTGGTGTTTAAATGTTTCATTGGTTTGTACTTTTCTCAATGTTAATTAATCATTGCTGTGAGTCTCTTACCAAAAAAAAAGAGTGTATGGAGATGAAGGACAGAGCATGTATCCATGATCAGATATAGAGCAAAAGTTATTTCTCCTTACAGATTTGCTCTATCTACTCTCTTTAGCTGCGGTTGTGGGAAGAACTGGGATTCTAGCATCTCTGAAGAGATTTACTCAGTACCTGATGCTGTGTATAAATTTTGCATATTCTTATAGCAATGCATTCACTTAACAAATATTTAATATTATCTTGGGCATTAGGAAATACAGTGAAATAAAAGAAATCTCTTATTTTGGTGGTGCTTCCATGCTATGTGGCATGGGAGTTAATCAGTAAGTAAAATAGAGACTATTAGACAATTGCACATAATCTGATGAGGAAAAAAAGAAGAAATGAGAATAAAAAATTTGATGGTTTCAGGAGAAAAGGTGGCTATTTAAAATCCAGACAGATTTGGGAAGAGAATACAATGAGGTAAGATGGCATACCTTTTTATTTATTGGGGGCACAGCTGAAGGACCTCAAGGCAAACTCCTGGCTCAGTGCTCAGGAATAACTCCTAGTGGTGCTCCAGGGACCATTTGGGGTGCCAGGGAATGAACCTAGGTTGACTGCATGCAAGGTAAATGTCCTACATGGTGTTCTATCTCTCTGGCCCAACAAAGGCAATTTTTTAAATAGTTTTTTTGTTTATTTTGGGGTGCACCTGCCAGTGTTCAGTGTTTCTTCTTGCAGACTCAGGGGGACTATTTGGGTTGCCAGGGATCAAACCCAGGTTGGCTGTGTGCAAGGCAAATGCCCTACCCACTGTACACTGTACTATTGCTCTGGCTACCAAAATAGCACACATTTCAAATATATATGACTTATTGATTTGAGGAAGTGTTATAGATCTCTGAGCTTGTTTTTGACTTAGAAAGTAGAAATAATGATAGTGATGTATATAAATATATATGTATATTTAATAGGCATTTTGAAATCAAACATATATACATGGCTCAAAATTATGAAGACACGTGAAATTGCTGGCTTGATATTCAGCAAAAAACTGTGTAGTGAAATTTCTCATATTTCTGTTAACATTTAATTTAGAATTAGTAATTTGGAGAAGAAACCTGAGGTTTGTTTCATAGATTTAGTGTGATAGTTTAAAACCGCAGACAGAGGGAGCATCTGTAAGAAGATACAATGGGGGTCTAATGCTATTGAATATGTTTGATTTCAAAATGCTGAAACCCAAAATATTGGCAATAACCAGGCCAAGATTTGGATATGAAACTATGAGTAGTTTATTGTTTGTCGGGATGATTAACATGCCAAGTTCTTAAATAAAATTAGAAAATCTTTTTAATTTCAATCTTCAGTTTTCATTCCAGCAAGGCAGATGTCTGTAGAAATCCCTCATTATGTTTATCAGCTGTTGGTTATGGCATTACATTCACCTCCATTTTTTGCTTCAAGTCATGTTCATTTGATGTCTGCACACCCAGCTAGAGACAGTAGTCCTGTTTCCAATACCAGAAATGATATTTCCTAATTTGCCCATCCTGGTATTAATGTCTGTCTTCTTTATGAATTAAGAAAATCATACTTATTGAATATGTGGCCAGTCTTGTCAGATGCAATCCTGATGTAATAGAACTCTGCAATTTCTTCCCATCTGTTTCCAGACTTGATCAGAGTAGATTGTTGGAGACTGCATATCTTAATTACCTGTGCCCCTACTGGCATTTATTATTATTCTTTTAAATCACCATCACCTGGTATAGAGGGGCTGCACAGAATGGAGCCAAGAGGATGTCTCACAATTGTGGGGCTGTAATTATCTGTAGCACACAATAATGACTTTGGAGCCTGCTGTTTCTGTGCAGTAATTAACAGGTGGCAAGCTTTGACTGCAACATTTCTCCCACTGTTTCTGGAGAAAACATGGACATCTGGATAAATAGATTAAATATTGAAACAAAGACAAGAAGGCCTCCTCACCTGACCCTGCCATTAAATGCATTTTACCAGGTTTCAACACATTCTGTGACTGACAAAGTTCAGCATGTGAATTAGAGGTATGCAGTTTGATGGAAGTATGCTTTCATTCTTATCCAAACTCTACCCCTTTCTGTAATAGATGATAGGGTTGGCAGAGCTGCTACTGGCTCTCCCTGTGCCCAGCCGCTCACAAGGCACCCAGGAGGGATGGCGGGTCCTAGCCCTGGCCCACCACCCCAGCAGAGCCTTGCAACAAGCCAGACGACCCCCCACTCCATGAGGGCCTCCATTTTCCACATCTGGTCTTCCCCCTCTTCATAGCTCCACCCAGCAGACCAGCCTATCACAGCCTGGCTTGTGCAGCCGCTTGCTGCAGTGCAGTTCATCAATAAATGCTGGATTTAGAGATGACTACAAGAGTATGCTACCTGCATGGCAGAGCCTGGCAAGCTACCTGTGTCATATTTGATATGCCAGATACCAGTAACAATTATAGACCTCATCCCCATAACCTGATGGAATGGTTTGAGGCTCTTTATGTTCCTGGAGCAAGAAAGTGCCCTTGGACTCTACTAGTATGAGACAGGACATATGGAGATATTACTGGTGCCCGCTTGAGCCAATCGATGATTGGGAAGACAGTGATATAGTGTATTGGGTTAGCTCCCTTTATTATGATATTGATAGAGGTAATCTGGTGAAATCTTTGCTTCCATTCTTTATTTTTTAATTAAAACCTTTTTTATTATACCTCTGTGAGATATGCAATTATAAAGATGTTCATGTTTGGGTTTCAGTCATACAGTGCTCTATCACCATCCCTCCACCAGTGCCCATTTCCCACCACCAATGTCCCCAGATTCCCTCCCTTCTCCCCCCAGTCCCCAGTCTGCCTCTATGGCAGGCACCTTGTTCTCTCTCTCTTTCTCTCTCTTTCTCTCTCCCTTCTCTTACACGTTGTGGCTTTCAATATATACATTTAGAGGTTATCATGTATATCTCTTTGCCTACATTTGATGCTCAATTCTAGGCTGGTATTATCGTTTCCAACAATTATTGGTACACTGTCCCTTTCTCTGTCTTACCTAACCTCTGACTTCCACACACTTGCAGTAGATTCCACCCACTAACAAGACCTCCTGATCCATGTTTAACCTGGCCTTGGATATTGATACATACTGTTTTTTTTTATATCCCACAAATTAATGCTGCTTCCAGTACTTTAACTTGAACTCAGACTTTTAAAAAAATTTTTATTATAACACAGTGAAACATACAGTTACAAAGGTGTTCATAATTGGTTCTTGGTAATAAAGTGTTCCAGAACCCATCCCTCCACCAGTGCCCCATCACCACCACCAGTATACCCACACCCCCTCCCAGCCCACCCCCAGGCTGCCTCAGTAGCAGGTACCCCCCTTATCCTCTCTTTCTCTCTCTGCCTCTCTCTCTCTGTCTCTGTCTCTGCATCTCTCTCCCCCTCTTTTTACACATTGCGGCTAGCCCTGCAGACATTTAGAGTTTATCATGTAAGTCTCTCTGTGTATATTTAATGGTGGAACTCAGACTTTTTGGTTTTTGCCTGATGATAGTCAGATTTCCACAATCACCTTCAATGTTTCTCTATTCCTAGGCAAAATGTTTAAGTTTGTGCTCATGTCCAGCAGTGCTAAGAGCTCCCTCCTGACTCTGTGCTCAGAGGTGACTCTTGGCAGATTCCGGAGGACTGCATAGGGCACCAAACATAGAACTTTGGTCAGCTACATGCAAGGCAAGTACCTACCATCTGTACTAGTGCTTCAGGCTCTAATCCTAAACTTTTAGAAATACAGATGTGACCCACATCCCCATCACTTGTATCATTTGTATCACTTGTCTTCCTGTTGATCATTGATTTGCTTGACTGGGCACCAGTAACATCTCCATAAGTCCTGTCACATGCTAGTGTAGCTCAAGGGCATCTGCTCCAGGAACATAAAGAGTCTCAAACCATTCCATTAGGTCATGGGAATGAGGCCTATAATTGTTTCTGGTATTTGGCATATCAAATATGACATTAGTAGCTTGCCAGACTCTGCTGTGTAAGTGGGATACTCTTGTAAGTCACTTCTAATCTTGAGCATTTATTGATGAAATAGGTTTTAATAGCACAGATAATTCACATACATACTTTCTAGAGTGTTGTAAGGACAATTTAAACTTATATGTATTTAAAAACAGTAGTTTGAAAATTCAAGCTGCTTTCCTTCCTATTTTAGAAAAAGCAAAAAGCCTTGTCCTCTAAATAACTTTTTGGGTATTGACCTACCAGTATCCACAGGAACAAATTTTTAAAACTAAGCAAATCTTTCTTTCTTTTCTTTTTCTTTTTTTTTTTTTTTTTTGCGTTTTGGGTCACACTGGCAATGATTAGGGGATACTCCTGCCTCTGCTCAGGAATTACTCCTGGTGGCTCACGGGCCACCATATGGAATGCCCGGGATTGAACCCTGGTCAGCCGCATGCAAGGCAAATGCCCTACCTGCTGTGCTATAGCTCCAGCCCCTAAGCAACTCTTCTGTGTAGCTACTTTTGTGTTTCTTATATGCATATATGTTTATACAACTCTTTATCTACGTTATATCACTTGATCACTTGACATCCCATTATTCGTCGATTTGCTTGAGCGGGTGCCAGTAATATTTCCATTTGACCCTATCACGTGCCAGTGTAGCCCAATGGCATCTGGTTGCTTCAGGAATACAAAGAGCCTCAAGCCGTTAGTTCAGGGTCTTGACGAAGAAGTCTGACCATCTTGTAGGTGGGCGGCCACGTGATCTTTTGACATCCCGTGGGATCCAGTCAGCAACGGCTCTAGTCCAGCGGTTGTCTCCAAATCGCATTACATGTCTAGCATTACATGTCATCTATGTTATATATGTATGAATATGTAAAGATGATACATTCGAAGGTGTCACATCTTCTAGGTCACACAGCTTGCCAGGAATATAATTGGATTCTTATTCAGATTGACCTGACTCTCAGGTGTGACTTCTCCACAGAGCAGTCATTATCCTGGAGCTTACGAACATTTGTGTTTCCCTTCAAGGTAGGTCACAAGGTTTAGGAGGATGTTCCTTTCTCTCCCTTCTCTCTCTCCTTTCTCCTTTCTTTATCTCCTCATAAGTCTCTCTTCTCTGGCTCTGGCTGTCTGATACA
Source organism: Cryptotis parvus (assembly GCA_021461705.1). Taxonomy (NCBI): domain Eukaryota; kingdom Metazoa; phylum Chordata; class Mammalia; order Eulipotyphla; family Soricidae; genus Cryptotis; species Cryptotis parvus. The sequence continues at coordinate 17,526 of JAJIBD010004298.1, read as the reverse complement.
CACACAGACACACAAACACACAGATACACACACACATACACACACACTGAAACTTTGACGGTTGGATGTAGTTAAAAATGTAGCCTGAAAGGTTCAATATCTCTGATGTTTACATCCTCTTCTGAAACCAGAGAGTAATCTATTCAGCGTTCACACATCTCAACTCACAATTCTAGCAGTTGCTAACTTTTGTAAAGCCGAAAGTTATAGTGGGAGTATCAGATTCCACCTTCATCCATCCTCAAAGTGACTTTTGCCATTAATTTTCCCTAAGGCTACAGGTTTCTAGCCCTGACTGTCCATCCACAGATCAACTGAAATAATCTGATAGATGAACAATAGTCTTGATGTAACCATACAGATAATTCCTTCATTCATGTCTAGTAAGGCTGGGAGGATAATGGGATCGACCTCCTCTAAAAGAAAATCCCATCTCCCATTGGAAGGCAGGGCCGCGTCCTAGTTCAGGGTGCCTATTGAGGAGACAGACTGCTGTGCAAATTGCTGCCAAGAATCATAAATCTTTCACCGACTTTCATTGAAAGCTTGTCACTCCCCTGCCCTTTCACTTGATAGATGTGCCTCACCCTCACGCCATAAATGTTGAATAGGTCCTAATTGATTATCTGAGGCCAAGAGTTTCATGCATGAGATTGAGAGGTTGAATTTCTTGAATGAGTTCTAATTATGAAGTGAACTTAAAAACAGAATTCAGGACTTAATAATGTTCAATGATATTTTTTAAATGATTTAAATTGAATGTATGTAAGAGTAATGTCATTACAATTTATATCACACATGTCTATGTAACGTGTATATACAAACACATATCTGTTACCAGTATATGAAAGCTACTCAATGACCTTCCTATTTTCCCACTTTTTACATAATACAACTGAAATTGTTACCTGCTAGTAAACAGAGAAGAGTTAAAGTTCAAAACAGGTTTGCACAAGTGAATTCTGTGGCCATTATATATTGATGCATTTTCCTTTTTAACTCTCAATTTGTACCATCATAATTGCTATCTTTGCTGTCTCTTGGTTCACTCCTATACCTCAAATTCCTACTCCTACATTTGTTTCAATATAATGTGTTGTTAAAATATATGCTTCTGTGAATCATAATGTTGTAGCTTTTGAATTTTAAAATAACTAAATGTAATCCAAAGTAATTCCATTTTTATTATCTTGTGTTATTTTAAAAAATTATTCATGTTCTCTTTGTTATAGATCTTAATACGTATTTTAGACCTATCATATTACATGTTAATTTTATCTTTACAAAAAAGTTTTTAATACTATTTTAACATCCATTTCAAAAAAAGAAACCTTCCTCAGATTAGTGTTTAACTATATATATTTCCCACCCTTCTCTATATATAACATATTTTTTTTGTTTGTTTGGAATGACTTTGGATTGTTTCAAGTTGAATGAGATTACTGTTGATATCTAGTGGGCAAAGACTGAGGATGCTACTAATATCTTACATTATAAGCTAGCAACAATAGCCAAACAATCAATAGTGGCAAATTTGAGAAATCTTAAACTACACTGGAAGGGTTCCTGAAAAAATATTACTATAGTTTATAAGCTTTAGTAATAAAAAAGCAAAATCATAAAGACTGTGGAATATTATTACAAGTATTTTAATTAATTTAATTTTAATGTAATATTTTCTGTTAGTATGAAAGGTTTTATGTGTCCAATTATTCAATTTTTTAGAATAACAGTTTCCAATCAAAGAAAACTATACAGGGCTTCAGAAAACATACAAATGTGGGATTATTATATTGTAGCTAGAGAGTGATCAAGTAAAACTATTTTCTATTAGCATAAATTCAGATATTTTTATTGTGTAGTGAGAGAATATTATTGCTTTTCTATTTCCAGGCACATCAAAAAGGCAGGGGGAAAAAGGAGACAGCTATATGTTAACCTTCTTCTGTGCAGCAGAAAGGATGGTGCACCTATAAAATCTGGTAAAACTTGGGCAGTTGTCCTTTGTCAATATGAGTTCAAGTGCAGGACTGAGTTAAACAAAGAGATAAGCTGTTTCTTCCACACCTTGACCCAAAGTATCATTTAACTTTGCTATGAAGAGAGTTCAACACGGCTCCCAGAACAACACAAGAGCTCAGAGTCAGGTTTCTCTAAGCAGGGGTAATTGATCATGGTGTTAGTGATGGGTGGGCCCCTCCTAAGGAACTGAAACAGAGAACTGAAATATATCTGGTAGTCCTTGAGCACTCAAGTCATTTCAGAGATAAGTAAATACTATTTTAAGAAAAGTTGGTTAGGCTAACACCAAAAACCATTGTGATATTAATATGAACCCTGAAGCAATTAGAATTTAAACTTAAAGTCCCTGGAACTTAGGGTGCTTGGGTTTCATAAGTGAAAGGTACAGCAAGATTCTTGAAGGGTTCGCTGGAAAGATACACTACAGTCATTTTCATTATTTTTGCCCAGCACAATTTCTGACTGATTCATGCATTTTCCCCACTTTCTTCTCTCTATAACAACATAATGTACATCAGTACATTCATTTTATAAACAAAAAGAGTCCTTCATTTTGGTTGGTTTGGGCTCTCCTCAGCAGGTCTCAGGGTTAGGGTTAGTCTTGGCTCTGCCCTGGAAGGTTCCAGGGTACTTATAAGATGCTAGAGATTGAACCAGAGTCAGCCAACTACAAAGCAAAAGCCCTACTTCTATTTCTCCAGTCCTTCCATGCCCCCCATTTTTTATAGGGTTAGATTTTTGTTGTTGTTGTGTTTTGTGCATTATAAAGCTTGGATATTTGCCTTTTTTGTGATAAGAGATGAGCATATAGTGTTTCCATTCATCAGAGTGTCTATTTTAGCCTGCTTCTTTGCCATGAAAAAAAAGTTAGCTGTATTTCCATTTTTACTTGTATTTTTATCTTTGTTAATAGAATAAAATTATTGAAAATAGTTCTGATGATCCTGAAATTTTCCACTAAAAGTTCATAAAACTACTTTCTATGTTATGTTAAAGTCATATTTATTATTACTGATATTATAAATTTCTTATTCTTTGTTTTAGTTTTAATTAAATGCTTCTAATAGCCAAGGGTTATAAGTTTATTGCTCACTTCTACTATCACCATTTTATGGTGCCAGTTATATAGTAGGTTCTCTATAAAAGTGATTGTCTTCCTGATGATTTGGGTGTAAGAACAAACAGTGAGTAGAGTTTTGTTTGGGAATAAACAGGGAACACAAAGGATGTGAAGAGAAAAAGTTGAAAACCTAAATTGTAACTAGGTAGTAAAAGATAAGCATATAAGCTAGTGAGATTGGGCTTAGTGATGCATCTTTGTGACTAACCATTGATTTAAGACAAGTGAGTTATTATCAGTTTGTTCAGATCAGACAGTCTTCTAGCAATTAATAGATATTGCACCGCTTGAAAAACAAATAGAGATGGAGGAATTCCTTCAGTGATATTTCAAACCACTGCAATTGGCACAATGATGGCAAAAGTAGTGTGCAAATTAGATAACAGAGAAGAGAGCTCTTACAGAAGCATATAGGAAATCCTATAGTAACATTATTGATAAAAAATGGAACCCTGAACTCTAGGATGGATGGAAATATATTTAATAAAATTAAAAAGTCTGAGCTGGATCAATAGCCCAGCGGATAGGGTGTTTGCCTTGCATGCGGCCGGCCCATGCCAGCCCGGGTTTGATCTCCAGCATCCCATATGGTCCCCTGAGCACTGCCAGGAGTTATTCCTGAGTGCAGAGCCAGGAGAAACCCCTGAGCATTGCCGGGTGTGACCCAAAAAGGCAAAAAAAAAAAAAGTCAACAGAACTGTAAAAGTATGAGCTCTTCCTGATCTCTAACAGTTATCTTTCCTCATGGTTGTTATTGAGTGTCTTCTCTTCCTCTGTTTTTTTCTCAAATAATTTTATCTTGGACTTTCAGAATGTTAAAGCTGGCATCTTATCATAAAATGAAAGTAAGGCATCACTTCATATGTTAAATTTATACACACATCTGTTCAGATCCTCTGTTCAAATTCTGGTTCTACCTGATATTCCTTTGAAAATCTTTGTATTTGGAAACAACCTAAATGCCCGAGAACAGAGGACTGGCTAAAGTAACTGTGGTTCATCTACACTATGGAATACTATGTGGCTGTCAGAAAAGATGACATTATGAAATTTACCTGCAAATGGAGGGACATGGAGACTATCATGCTGAGTGAAATTAGTCAGAAGGAAAAGGACATATATAGAATGACTGCATTCATTAATACAACATAATAGATACCAGTGTTTTACTAAATGTGGGAAATGGTAATGGCAGATTAAGACTCACCATTGAATATACACAAAGAGACTTAAGTGATAAACTCTAAATACCTGCAGGGCTAGCCACAATGTGTAAAATAAGAGGCAGAGAGATGCAGAGACAGAGAGAGAGAGACAGAGAAAGAGAGGAAACTGGGGTACCTGCTATTAAGGCAGCATGGGGGTGGGCAGGAGGGGTGGGGTACATTGGTGGTGGAAATGGGGCACTGGTGGAGGGATGGGTGCTGGTATACTGTATTACCAAGAACCAATTATGATCACCTTTGTAATTGTATGTTTCACTGTGGTATAATAAAAAAAAAGAAATGTCAAAAAAAAAAAGAATACTTAAGAAATTGCCCTGGAGCAAAGTGGAAAAAAAATATTAAGTCTGAATATCTTCGTATTAACTCCAAATATTGTCTTAAGCCAAATAAAATCATTGAGGTAAGCATCAAAAATTTCTGTTTCAAAATTTACATAAAACAAAGGTGTAGATTGTTTTCACAATGACTTACAAAAACTAATGAACCATTTATAGTCTCCTGCCTATAATTATTGATTATTTAATTCTTAGCCAGTAAGAAATTTTAAGAACTGAAGAGTATATATATATAGATCTTATGAGTATTGATTTTGTGATATGATGTTAAGAGAAATTCATCTATGTTGCCGTAGGCAGAAAATTTTCTACAAATTACATATCATTATGCTAAAATTATAGTTAAGTTCTACTTATATTATTTCAACCTTATAATTAATATAAAATGTCTTCTGTGAATAAGGCAGGATTTCAGTGCCTTTATTGTTTATATTTCATTAATTTCTGTTATATTTTATGCATAAATCATAAGGAATCAATTAGCAATGGATTTATTAGGAATCGTGTATTGAATTCATAATTTTGGGGTGGTTACATTTGATTAGGCTCAACAAAATAGTGGCTTATCTTTTTTTGGATTTACTTATGTGTCTCAGGTTAGTTAATAAACTGGATCCTGCTGGTCTAAATTAGGTGAAAACTATTATCCAAAACTGGTCCCATCAGTATATTCTTCTCGATATCACAGCCTACTATATTTCTCTCTTTACACCAGATCAGAAATGGTTTGTGACTAATTAATAGAATGCAGAGGAAACTACAAAATACTATTTGAGCCTTAAGCCTTAAATATTCCACTTTTGCTCTTTTTTAAAGCTAAGTTACAAGCTCAGATACCAAATTAGAAAGATTGCATATTGATAGAGTGAAAAAAGGAGAAAAAAGGATGAAGAGAAATAGAAGCAGGAAAAATAGAAGTAGAAGAAGGGTTAGAGAAAGAGAGGAAGAGGAAGAAAAGAGGAGGAAGTAGAGAAAGAGCAAGAGAAAAGAGCAGAGCTGTAGTGGAGTGGAGGATGGGATGAATAAAAGAGATTCTCCCTGCCGGCACAGCAGTCTTCCCAACTGAGACACCTGACATTCTGACATAGACATACATTCAACCAGAGCTATCAAATGACAAAAGTTCCCGTCAATATCACGTGTTTTAGAATTACTTGTTTTACAGTAATAGATAACCAAAACATACAACCTCAGTCATGTATTTTCCTGACTGGTGTGATGGCTTTTCCTACCATCAACTTTGCTTTTCTACTCTCTCTCTCATTACCTGGCAAGTAATGATTATCTATGTTTATCAATCAATAGATTGATTATCTATGTTTAATTAATAATAGACTCTGGGTTCCAGACCCAAGAAGTACACAGATTTGCTTTACAGATACTAAAGAGGGATTTAGTATTTGCTTTACAGATACTAAAGAGGGCAAAAGAAGTACCCTGTTTGCAGAGCTAGGAATAGAGCTAAGAAGTACACAGATTTGTTTTACAGATATTAAAGAGGGACAAAGGGATTTTTCTTGCATTTCTTAGCAGAAGTCAGTGATAGGCCACTATGGACTCAATGGTAGAGAGACTTCTAGTAGGTGCTGCCTCAAAGTTATATTGCAAAAATAAGGGCAGGACTAAAAGGGAATGTGTGAAATATTATTGTTATAATTATTTCTATAGATAATAGGGTCAGGCTTAGCGAAAGTTAACTCACTAGTCCAAGATAGCAAAACAAATTTGTTTTGGTAACTGGGTATGTTTGCTGAGTTCACAGGCTAGATCTTCTATTAAGCTACTTCTCTGTTGATTTTTGTCTTGCTTATGTTTTGCAATAGTAATCTTCCCCAGTGAATCCTCAAGTGTTTTCTATGTATTTTAATGATGTTCTATAATTTAAAAATGAGAAAATTCTGGTTACATGTCTGTAACTTCAAAGTTGTATGCTGAATGCATTAACCTTTAAATCAGAACTGTCCAGGGAGCTATTAACTCCCCCTCTTGAGCAGCTGGGCTTGTCACTAAGCTACTCAGATAGATTAGTCATCAGTGTGCTTTATTAACTGCTAAGCAATTGGTTCCAAATAAAAGTATCCAGAATTACTGCTGAAAAGCTGAAAAAGATTCCTAGGAACTGAGGGCAGAGTGATAGTACAGCAGACAGGGTGCTTGACTTGCACATGGATGACCAAGTTTTGACATCCCCGACATCCCATGCGGTCCACTGAGACTGTCAAGAGTGATTCCCTGAGTGCAGAGACAAAAGTAACCCCTGAACACTGCCAGTTAGTGCCCTCCCTAAAATAAACACAAACAAATAAAGAATCCTAGACACCGAACACCTCTACAATGATTTGGTTAATCTTTACTTCCACTTCCTATAAACACTTTAATAATATGACTAAGATCTTATTAACTAATTAATAAACAATTGACTATTGAAAGTTGTCTAATGGCATACCTATTCTTTAATGAATTTACCTATTCTTTTGCCTATAGGTCTGTGAAGATTCCGATTTTGCTGATGTAAGAGGACATAAGAATGCCCTCAGGCAGCTGTGACCTCTGCCAAAGGCCTGTGGTCTTACTTGTCTCCTATTGGTATAAATTGTCCTGGGCATTTTCTGGAAAAGCATACTGATAATTTAATTGAAATTGGTTGGACTTTGAATGTTCAAAAACATCAAATTCTATATTCCCATTAAGTTTCTGAAAAAAGACATGCCTACCAAATATAAAGCTAAACAAAAATCTCTTGTTTATCACAAAGCTTTTATTCAAAGTAAGTCCTGTCATATCTATTAAACTGTGACAAATATCATGGAATACCTTTTATTTAGATCAGACATATGGACAATTTTTTTTCCATTACCCCTGTTTCCTATGCTGATGTTGAATACTCTTACCAATGAAGGGGAAAGGAGAATAAAAGCAAACAAGACTTTCTCTTCCATTGTAGTATCTGTCTATTATGTTGACCCTTTCTCTCTCCACAAGAGAGCATGTTGCAAGAAGGGTAGCACCAGACTCTACTTACTTTACCCTGCTGCATGGGAAAACATTTTGAGAGATAGTGTCATTACTCTTTGTCATCAGACACGATTATATCTTAGCATTGGCACTGACTATTAATTACTTGTAGATAGAGAAAAGAAGTGAAGAAAACAATGAGAAGAATCATGTACCACAAACCATCATATTTCCAACCTAACGTGATGCCAAATTTATCTCACTCCATTGCTTTTTCTCTTTTGTAGAAAGTGAGTTTTGTGATCGACACAGGTTGGTTAGTTCTTTTGAATTACTAAACTTCCACTCCTATACCTCTTGTAGATCTATCCATTTATAAATATATTGAATCATTTCCCACCTCTTTTGTTTTTATTGATATAACTGGTTTATAAGAGTGTAAATGTTTATATGTCTTAGGGATAAAATGTTCCCACAGCATGATCACAACTAAGGTCCCTCTACTGTAATTTATTGGATCCCTTAGTCCATTCTTTGTCCCCTTTTTAGCCTGTTTATCATGGCTAGAGTCAGGAATTAAGATTTGTCTTTTCCTTTTGCTCTATTTTGCTATTTACCATATGAGTGAATTCATCCAGCATGTCATTTCATGACTTATTTCATGTGTCATGATATTCTTCAGTTCCATCATATTTGAATTACTGAACTTTCAAATATGATGGTAAGACATTTTCTACTAACTATTGTGTATAGATACCACAACTTCAATCTGGCCCAGGTATGCTGAACCAGAGACTCTCAGACATGGGGCAGAGCTGCTCCTTGCTCTCCCTGTGCCCAGCTGCTCAAGAGGCGCCCGGGAGGCATGGTGGGCTCTAGCCCTGGCATGCCACCCCAGCAGAGCCTCACAATAAGCCAGGCGACCCCCCCACCCCAACTACATGGGGCCGCCATCTTCCACATCCGAATTCCTTCTAGTCACAACTCCACCCAGCAGACCAGACTATCATAGCCCTGCTAGGCCGCTGGGTTCATAAATAAATGCTTTTTCAGAGGTGACTACAAGAGTATGCACCCGCATGGCAAGCCTGGCAAGCTGCTCGTGTCGTATTTGATGTGCCAATACCAGTAACATTTATATTAGGTCATTCTCATGACCTAATATAATGGTTTGAGGCTCTTTATGTTCCTGGAGCAAGCAGATGCCTTTGGGCTCTACTAACATGAGACAGGACATATGGAGATATTACTGGTGCCCGCTCTAGCAAATAGATGATAAAAGGGAAAATAGTGATAGTGACCACAACTTCTTTTTCATTCATTTGTTGTTGAGTTCTTTGGTTGTTTTCAGATTTCAGCTATGGTAGAAAGTACTATAATGAATCTAGGTATGGATAATTATTTTCAATTAGTGGTTTTGTTTTCTTATAGATATCTAGAAGTGGAATTTCTGTTTCATATGGTAGTTCTCACTTGAGTTTGGTTTGAGAAATGTCAACCCTATTTTAAAATAAAAGTTAGAACATTTCATATTTTTACTGGAAGTAAATTGAGGGTCCATTTTTCTACACAATGACACAAGAACTTGTTGTTTCTGGCATTTTTACATAGATTAGTATGAAGTGATATCAATGTTATTGTCACTAAATTGACTTTTTATTGAGCTAGCTTTTCATTTATTCTGTAATAAACGAAATTATCTTCTAATTTTTCTGAATTATAAGTACTTAGTGTAATTTTTCATGTCATACATGTTTGTTGAACAGCACAGAAATAAATTAATGGGTAAAATTTGTTATAATGTTGATGAATTATATAATGAATGAATGAAAATTTTAGTAGTATAGTTCTTGAAGCATCAGTTTTGATATTTTATTATATAGGAATTTAAGTTATATATTGATTCTAATAATGGGAACATTTTATCCAATTGCTTTATTATAAATTTAATTTCCTCTAAGGATAATTTAAACTGGTCATTAGATATACAGATAAAGGTATCTGACTTGGATTTCATGCTGATATAGTTAAACACAAATTTGGAATCCTCACTAATTTTTCACCCTTTTTAATTCTAGCAATTTGCTGTCAATTAATGAGTATGCTGCTGTTCTTGATTCTGATGAATTAATAAAATTCAAACACTAATCCAATGTGAAGAAGGTAGATGACATATGGAAAAATTGTAGATTTTAGCACTTTCCAACAGTAATCACTTCTGTTATAATTTTATAAAACATTTAAAAGTTAGTGTACTAAATTTATACTCTATATATTGTCCAATGCCAAGAATCCATCCCTTTTAAAATACACCCTTTATATAACAAAAACATATTTAGTCACTATCACTATCTATCACTATCTTCCCGTTCATCATCAATTTGCTTGAGCAGGCTCCAGTAACATCTCCATATGTCCTGCCTCATGGTAGTACAGCCCAAGGGCATCTACTCGCTCCAGGAACACAAAGAGCCTCAATCCATTATATTAGGTCATGGGAATTACCTAACATAATTGTTACTGGTATTTGGCATATCAAATACGACACGGGCAGCTTGCCAGGCTTGCGGGGGGGGGGGGTGGCATACTCTTGTATTCACCTCTAAATACAGCATATATTGATGAATGGTGCGGCCACAAGTGGCTGCACAAGCTGGGCTGTGATAGGCTAGTCTGCTGGATGGAGTTCTGATGAGGGGGAGGTCCGGATGTGGAAAATGGTGGCCCTGATGGAGTAGGGGGTGGTCGTCTGGCTTGTTGCGAGGCTTTGCTGGGGTGGCGGGCCAGGGCTAGAACCCGCCATTCCTCCCGGGCACCTCCCTGAGCGGCTGGGCACAGGGAGAGCTGGTAGCAGCTCTGCCCCATGTCTGGGAATCCCTGTATCAGCATACCTGGGCTGGTTTGAAAAAAAAAAAACTGCTACAGGTTGGGTGTCGATAAGCTGTGATAGGCTCATCTGCTGGATGGAGTTCTGGGCTGGATTGAAAAAAAAAAACTGCTGCAGGGTGGGTGTCGATGATCCGGGCTGTGATATGCCTCGTCTGCTGAATGGAGTTCTGACGAGAGGGAGGTCCAGATATGGAAACTGGTGGCCCTCATGGAGTGAGGGGGTCGTCTAGCTTGTTGCGAGGCTTCACTGGGGTGGCGGGCCAGGGCTAGAACCCGCCATACCTCCCGAGCCACCTCGTGAGCGGCTGGGCACAGGGAGAGCTGGTAGTAGCTCTGTCCCATGTCTGGGAATCTCTGGATCAGCACACCTGGGCCGGTTTGAATAAACATATTTTATACTAAATATGTTGGTTTGTTTGTTTTTAAACATATTTAGTATAAAATAAAAATGCAAATTAAAAAGATGATAATTTATATCTGGTGATTAATATTTATTCATAATGGATACTTATAAGTTATGCTTTTCCAAAATGGAAAGATTATATAAAGTACCAGAAGTAAGTGAAGTTAAATATTGGTGAAAAAAAGAAGAGCAAACAGTTTTCTTGCATGAGACTCAGCCTAGTTCTAATTTCTGCACCACATACAGTGCATTGACTACGACCATGGATTATACTCTGTTTGCAGAGCTAGGAATAGTTTTTTTAGCATTAATATGTGTGTCTCAAAATTCCTCCCAAAAGAGAAATACTATAAATATGACATTAAGTTAATGAAAACTTTGCCTTCATAATGTATGATATTTGTTACTGCAATTTGGAGAAGTAACTTATACAAAACTGAGATTTGTGGGGGAAAAAGACATATATGCTCAGAGAAGTGCAAATAACTCAGATCAAAACATGAAAAGAAGCCTAATAAATGCATTCAGCAACATCTCTATACAAGATACAGCAACGAATTTCATCAGGTTAAGTTTTATGTCTTTTGATATAAACCAAGTTCTTTGTCCAATGTACTGAAATTGCATATTGGTACAATGGATTTCTTTCCTATGGTCATTACTTGAATGTTCTCATCATCGGGAGGCAGAACAACAAACAGGTCATACATATTGCACAAAAAAATTATTTCGGAAAAGTTCCTCTTCTACATTTCCACATCCCTCTTTCCAAGACATCTACTAAAATATCCTGCAGATGCAATATATGCAATATTGAAGATAAAAAACAACTAAGTAAATTATTATTGTAATCTTCATTTTATCCTGTGTAAATTTGGACAATTATTTAACTGTCCAACTTCTGTTTTCTCATTTGTAAAAGAAAAAATATAATAATAGTGAGATTGAATGATTTTATAAAGAGTAGTTTAAAACAGTTACTCAGTCATTATTTCAATTGATATCCCTGTATAAAGTCTTGTATTTCTTAGATAAGCTTATTCTTATGTACATAGGTTAGTTTCTATGCTGTAAGAAGAATGTTGGACAGGGTAATAGATTGCAAAGTTTGGAATGAGGGAAAGCTGATACAACGTTGAAAGCGTAAGACGTTCAGTCTCACACCAGGATTCATTTAAAAAAGAGAGGCAAGGAAGAGTTAATCAAGTAAGAGAACACATACCTGACACTGCAAAACAGGATATAGAGATTTGAGAAGGTAAGAGAAGGGTGGGGTCTGGGATAGATTGTCTGAAGGGCTAGAGAATATAGTTGTTACTAATAATGATTTTGGAGGCCAGATAAATAGTCCACCAGGCAGGTTGTTTCCCTTGCATGTGACTGACTGGGTTTGATCCCAGCACTCCATAGAGTTGTGGCCCCCCCACACTCCAACCAGGAATGATTCCAGAGTGCAGAGCCAGGAAGAAGCCCTGAGCACCATGACTGTGGCCTCACACTTTTTCAGAGTAAATTTGGAAACTTGTAGAGCCAGAGTGATCTCCTAAAAGTCAAATATTACTAAGATTCTCTTTCACTTGCAATTTCAGGGGTCTCTAGATTTGACTTTATAGTGGAAAACTAAAGGCTGATTTCTTATTGCACACTTCTCTAATATTATGTCTCATCACAACTGAGTAGATACTGGAATCTTTATACCCAAGGAAAGAATGAAAAAATATATATAACTTACCTATGTGCTTTTCCCTTGACTGAAAACTTGTCTTCTAGGATCCAAGCACATTTCTAATTATTATTCAACTTCAACTTCATTTTTTTCCTTTTTGGCTTTTTAGACCCAAACTGGCTTCTTCTGTGTTAACTCCTGACTCTGCACTACTTGTAGATGCCACAGACCATCTGGTGTGACAGGGATCACACCTGTGTCAGATGCCGGCAAGACAACTGCCTTATTCACTGCATTATATTTTCAGCTCTCAATTTTATTTTATGGAATTTGATTTTGGGGATAAGAATTGTTGATTTCTAATCAATATAATCTCAAAAATTTACACCAGACTCTTTAAGTGAGATTATTACTATGCATATATATGTATGAATATTTATATATGCATAATATATGTGCATGAATCAATCTATATTTTACATACTTTTTTGAAGTAAAACAGTTCATTAGCAAAATAAGGTGAGGAAAGGAGATAGGTAGATAAAGATCAATAAAGAACAAGGACTTTTCCAGAATGGAGCAAAGCCCAAAGTGGTATTTTAGGTGAAAATTGATATATTTTTTCATAACTGTGTTTGTCCCAAATTATTTTTAAATTTTATTATACAACCAGAGATAATTACAAAACTGTTTATGATTAGGTTTCAGTCATAGTGTTCCAGGACCCATCCCTGCACCAGTGCCCACCACCAATGTCCCCTGACTCCCTCTCTGCTCCCTCAGCCTGGCTCTATGGCACATACTTTTCCTCTTCTTTCTCTCTTTCTCTCTTTTTACTCTTTCTCTCTTTGTCTCTACCAAATCTTACACATTATGGCCTGCAGTATATAAATCTAGGAGTTTTCATGTATATCTCTTTGCTGACCTTCAATGCTCAGTTCTAGGCTGGTATTACAATTTCCAGCAATTATTAGCACACTGATCCCTTCTCTGTCCTACCTAATTTCTCACTCCCACACACTCTTACAAGATTTCCTGATCCATATTTTTCCTGGTCTTGGATATTAGTATCATACTATTTATTTATTTATTTATTTATTTTTCTTTCCTTCAAATTTTATTACACCACTTTTAGACTTCACTTGATCATTTGATCACTTGATCACTTGAATCCCATTATTTATTGACTTGCTCAAGCAGGCGCCAGTAACATTTCTATTGGACCCTATCACGTGCCAATGTAGCCCAATAGCATCTGGTTGATTCAGGAATATGAAGAGCCTCAAACCGTTCCTTCAGGGTTTTGACAAGGAAGTCTGACCATCTTGTAGGTGGGCGGCCAGGTGATATTTTGACATCCTGTGGGATCCAGTTGGTAACGGATCTAGTGCAGCGGTCGCTCCAAATCGCATTACATGTACAGCCCATCTGATTTTCGACGCCTTGGCAAACGAAACAGCATCCCTGATTCTGGAATAGCGAAGGAGGTGTGGAACTCCAGATTTCTTCTCTCACTTGAGTGAGGCGTGATATGCCAAGCATAGCTCTTTCGATTCCTCTCTGGGAGATCCAAATAGCATTCTCATCCTGCTTTCGTAGGGCCCAGGTCTCTGAGGCGTATGTTAACCCAGGCAAAACGGTGGAGTCAAAGAGATGTGCCTGGAGCCAGAGGTTCTTTGTCCTTTTAGCTATTTCTTCAATGCCTTTGAAGGCATTCCATGCTACTCTCTTCCTCCAGCGCAACTTTTTAGACATACAATTGCAAGATGCTCATGTCGAGTTTTGGTTCTACAGTGTTCCAACACCCATCCCTCCACCCAAACCCATCTCCCATCACCAATACCCCCCTACCCCCTCCCACACCTCAACTGCTTGGCAGGTTCTGTATGTCTTTTCTCTCCTCTCTATCTCTCCCTCCCGCCTACCTTTCCTACACATTGTAGAATGCAGTACATTAAAGGACATAACTGTTTCCACTAGTTTGATGGACCATGCGGCCACTTGTGGCCGCGCCAATTAGGGGGGCCTCATGTCAGCGTCCAGACAGCGAATATGGCAGCTAATGTGGTGGGCAGTCTCATCCATCTGCTTCTGGGACACCCCAGAGGTGATGGGCCCACTCCCAAAACCCATCTGTCCTCCTGGGGGGCCTATGGTCAGCTGACCCTAGGGAGAGCCGAGTTCCAATTTCCCCCAGCCACGTCTGAGGCTCCATACTATATTTTTATATCCTGCAAATGAATGCAATCATTCTATATCTATTCTTTTCCCTCTGGCTAATTTCACTTAGCATGATGTTCTCAATGTTTATCCATTTATAGGCAAATTTCATAACTTTGTTGTTATTTTATTTTGAATGTTATTTTAATAATATAATCAATTAAAGATGAGAGATGGAATCTTAAAAAGTAAGTTTTGGAGACTTAATGTTTGGGTTGACTTCTAGTAGTACTTCATAACAGTTGCACTTAATAACCTTTCAAAAGTAAATTTATTAGTTATTCATTTTGGGGGTTATATATTAAACTAATACCTATATACAGATACAGATAACAATCTAGTTCTCTGACATAACATTTGTTATTTCAATATGTTGTTTATATAAATTATTGCATAGTTTTAATATGGATCATCATATATCATTTGCCAAAAAATATCACTTTAATAATTCCAGTATTTTTGAGTCAAACTCATTATATGATAATAATTAATAAGTAATTTTGAATTTAGAAAGAAAATTGATAGTGCCAAGTGTTTGAGTGAATTTACAGTGATAACATATTTCATCATCTTCTCTAAGAGTGTCAATTACTGTATTCATTTGGGTCATTTTTAATCTAAGTATAAATCTAAGAGTGACTCATGTTTCTAATTAGGAGATAAGAAAGGAGTTAGAAGTAACCTATAAATATTGTGAAGTCAAAATGAATATACTATATATATAAATATATATATAGTATATATATAGTATATAAATATATACAGTATATATATATACAGTATATATATACACTCTGGATCAGCATACCTGTGCTGGGCTGGAAATATGTATATATATGTATATATATACATATACATATATATACATATATATACATATATATTTCCAGCCCAGCACAGGTATGCTGATATATATATACATATATATACATATTTCCAGCCCAGCACAGGTATGCTGATCCAGAGACTCACAGACATGGGGCAGAGCTGCAACCTGCTCTCCCTGTGCTCAACTGTTCACGAGGCACCTGGGAGGGATGGCGGGTTCTAGCCCTGGCCACCACCCCAACAGAGTCTTGCAAGAAGCCAGAGGAACCCCCACACCATGAGCGCTGCCATTTTCCACATCCGGACTCCCCTCTTATCAGAGCTCCTCCCAGCAGAATTGTTTATCACAGCCTAGCTCTGGTGGCCGAGAGCTTCATCAATAAACACTCGAGATTATATGTGACAAGAGTATCCCACCCGTATGGCAAAAGCCTGGCAAGCTACCCATGTTTTATTTCACTGTCACTATCACTATCTTCCCGTTAATCATCTATTTGCTAGAGCGGGCACCAGTAATATCTCCATATGCCCTGTCTCATGCTAGTAGAACCCAAAGGCATCCACTTGCTCCAGGAACATAAAGAGCCTCAAACAATTATATTAGGTCACGGGAATGACCAAATATAAATGTTACTGGTAATTGGCATATCATTACTACACGAGCAGCTTGCCAGGCTTGCCGTGCAGGTGGCATACTGTTGTAGTCACCTCTAAATAAAACATTTATTGATAAACCATGCGGTCGCTAGTGGCCGCGAACCTGGCTGTGATAGTCTGGCTGCTGGGTGGAGTTGTGACTAGAGGGAAGTCTGGATGTAAAAATGGTGGGCCCCATGGAGTAGGGGAGGGTGGTCTGGCTTGTTGTGAGGTTCTGCTGTGGTGGCAAGCCAGGGCTAGAACCTGCCATGCCTCCCGGGTGCCTCACGAGCAGCTGGGCACAGGGAGAGCAAGTAGCAGCTCTGCCCCATGTCTGAGAGTCTCTGGTTCAGCATACCTGGGCCGCATTGAAAAAAAACTGCTGCAGGGTGGCTGTCGATGATCTGGTCTGCTAGGTGGAGTTGTGATGAGAAGGAAGTCCGGATGTGGAAAATGCGGGCCCCATGAGTAGGGGAGGGTGGTCTGGCTTGTTGTGAGATTCTGCTGGGTTGGCAGGCCAGGGCTAGAACCCACCATGCCTCCCGGGCGCCTCAAGAGCAGCTGGGCACAGGGAGAGCAAGTAGCAGCTCTGCCCCATGTCTGAGAGTCTCTGGTTCAGCAAATGAGATTAAAAACAGGGGAAGACCAAATAACTGTAAGTTATACCAAACCAAGTATATTGGTTTGTGTATAGTATTAAAACTGTGTAAAATGCTAAAATTGAGTAATTGCTTCTTGAATCTGTTGAGTGCCTTTTCCACCAGTACTATTTGCTCAAGACATGATGTACTCAGATTTTCCACTAGTCTTACTTAAGTCAAGTAATTATTTATTCTGTACATTTTCTTAGCATAATAAAATGCTACTTTTGAGGTCTTGTTAGTTAAAACTGAATTTATTTCTTCTTAAAATAGTATCAATAATTTAGATGGGTAAATTTTTAATGTTAAGTAGGAAATAATAGGCCATACTTTAAAACATGCATAAGATGTTCTTTTAAATAAGCTACTGTTTGACTATTAGAATATAAGAAAATGTCAAAACTAATATGGAAATTAGAAATGGTGTGAGCCAAACTGCTCATTATATAGAAGTTAACAGTAATGAAAATAATGACTGTTGAGATACTAAAATCAATTGTATGTGCTAAAATAGTAAGAAAAGAAACTAATAATATCTTATATTCACTTAGTTCAAAAAGGAAATCTGAATTTATAATTTTATTC